>PISW01008943.1:0-67151 GCA_004023785.1 Mungos mungo
TTTTTTTTTTAATGTGTCAAAGAATGAGCTCTGCTCACCAGATGGTCTGACTCAGGAAGGCAGGGATGAAATTGTGGCATTTCTCTCTGGCCTTCACAGTCAAAGCCAAAATAAAAATTTGAGATTAATTAAGTAAGAGCAAGTAGCCTGAAAGAAGCAATAGAGGAATGATATGTAAATGATGTAATACCTAACTAAACCTTGATTATTTTCGATTTCTGCTGGGTGCTAATCTTTCTGTTAAGTAATACTTTTATATTATAGAAGACAAGATAAAAGCTTTTACCAACATAGTTATAATTTCAGAGAGAGAGGCAATCTTCATTTTAACTTCTCTTTTCTGACTACTCCATCTTTCCTTTTTCTATTTCATCTTGACTTCCTTGCATTTCATTTTAAAGAAAGAAAACTACTCAAACTTTCTTAAAACTTGATGGCTAGAGGGAAAATTTTCACAAATTGTATCATTTACACAGGCTGTTTATACCTGTAACTAACTTCTTTCAAATAAGAGAAACTACATTACTGGAAACCACATAGCCCTTGAACTCACCGTCTCTGCTACTGACTATAACAATCCTTTAACATTAATGGACAAACGTGTCAAGTGGATGTCACGTTAGGCATAGGGGAAATTTTACAACACGTGTTGTAAACATGAGGTCTAGACTAGATATGTAGTCTCAACTCTAAGTAAACAGAGTTGAAATCATTTGGACTCATGAATGCAAAGTAAAAAAAATACATATATTTGATAGATTTTTAAAGATATTTGCCTAAACTGTTTGAAAATAATTATCCTCCTTCTTCCTCCACTCAGGATATCTACCTACTACCTAACTGGTTCATAGTGAGCATTCGATAAATACTTGTTGGATGAATAAATATGGAGCACTGCCAACTAGGAAAAGCAATAGGATATAGAAGAAACTCTTCTCTAGTACATAAAAATCAACAGGTAGTCTAACATAGAAGTTTAAGTTTTCCAAATTTAATACCTGCAATATGAAACAAGAGTGCTAGAAATAGTACAGAAACACATTCCTTCTGAGCAATTGTTTATACTTTAGTGGAGCAGAGCCTAAGTTGGCAACCAGATAAAAAATTCAAAATTCTGTTGAGTTTTTTGACAAATAAGTCAATTATTACTTACATAATTAACACTTTCTTGTGAAAAAAGTAGGCTGTTGAGTTTGTTGAGTCCACATCTTGTTCTGCTCAGCCAGCGGGGGCTTTTATGGCATAGGGAAACCTAATTCCTTGACTGCTGCGTGTCTTCTGTGATTCACAGAAATAGTGATTTCTGGTCTTTCACTGACAATGACAGCCAATCCTAACTTAACATTTATTACCTCTGCCACACTAAGCAGTCTAATACAGCTCCCTGTTACATCTAACTTTAAAGAGGGACTCTATCTCCTTGGTTTCAACTCTGCATGGAAACTATTCTTCTCTATTGGTATTTACTTAATTGTACCGATTCAAAGAATTATCACCTCAAGCCGGGCTAGCTGTCCCCCCTCCTTGTTACAGAAATGTTCAAGTAATTCTTAACTTTATCTTATACCTGTGAACTTATTCCTAGCTAATAATACCTAGTATTGACTGTTTTCTACTGTGCACCATCAACACTTCACATGTAATATCTAATGTAATGCTTTTACCAACTGTAGGAGTAGGCAGTAGGGTCACTGTTAATTTAGAAATGAAGAACCTAAGGCCCAGAGTAGATACTTTGGGATGCCTAACATAATAAAACTTAAACGATGAAGCCAGGATTTGAGAGTCACATGCCAGTCCATTGGACCATATTGCCACTCAAATGGAACACTGAATACAGCCTCGTCAGCAAGAAGCTGAAGCTACAAGGAAACAGTGAACATCCTCATCACCCACGGGTGCTTGAAGAAGTTCAGGGAGAAGGAAATGAGCTTCAGAACCAACTGGCACCACCTCTTAGTCCCAACTACGATGTCAGAACTCTGGACAAGTATCTATCATTTGCCTAATACTTGCTCTGACATGCGCAGACTAAGTCAATTCCTTGCTCTTTCATGTCCATGTTTTTGCAGAGAGATGAATAACTTAAGGTGTTACTTAGTCCTATTCCAGAGACTAATCTTGCCAGGGTGAAAAACCATCATAGAAAAAGGATTCTTTTGTTTGTATCCACTGGCCAGGGCTGAGCAATAAAACCTACAATCATGGATCCTATTGTCTCACTTACATGATAAAAATCTTTTTCCTTCTCATGTGGGCCATTTCAGTTTTATTTCCCACCTCTGAGGCACAGAACACATTAATTCTCAATTATGCTTACTCAGGACTCCAATCTGCAGTCCTTACATAGACAAAACTGTAATGAGAAGCCTGAATAATTAGTTCCTTTGACATCATCCGGGCTGAGGGATTTATTTTGTTTGCTTGTTTGTTTATTTATTTTAAGGAAAACTCCTGGGACCCAGATTCAATGGGGTATGCAGGATTAATGAAAGTGGAACTTTATCTTTCTAATCAGCCAGACCAGCCACTGCAGATGGCTAAGAAATAATCCCAGGACCCTGGTACATCCTGTGAATGCTTCACAAAATGTTAAATAATAATGACATCAACAAATAGCACTTTTATCCACATAGGATTATAAAAGAACAGAAAAGTTAAAGTATCTCAGAAGCATAGCATTCACAAGAACAGATTTCTCAGTAGTAAAACCAATTCAGTGGAGACGCTTAGTATATAATTTATCTGTCTTTCAACAGATACTGAGAATAGTGTTAGCAACCTAAAAGTGATATCATGACAACACTAGACGTAATGGATGCTGTGTTGCGTTGCCCAGTTCTGGCTTCAGGCAGTGCTGTCAGTAGGCAGCTCTCAGTGCTCAGCCCAGCCCAGCCCAGAAATTGCCCTTAGAGACAGTGTAGCCTCTCCACCCAGGATCAGCTTGCATCCACTGTCTGGTTGATATGCGAATATCAAAGCCTAGCCTCCTCACTGCAAGCGGAGTTGACTGTCAAGAGCCATTTCAGCTGCCCTGAAGCGCTCCCCAAAGGTCAGGCTGAGACCCTTGTTGAGGCTGCACTGAGCTCAGCTTTTCCTGCTACGCAGTCCTGCCTCCTTGCCTTCCACAGATGTTGATTCCAAGAGTAAGTCCTCTCAGACGCAAACTCTGCATGCTAATCACTGCCTCTGAGTTTGTTTCTTAGGGAAGCCAGATTCTAACACTGAGGAAATCAAATTCTTTATTTCTAACATGTTGTTAAAACCTAAGGGCACCTGCGTGGTTCAGTCAGTTGAGTGTTTAACTCTTGATTTCAGCTTGAGTCATGATCCCAGGGTTGTGGGATTAAGCTCTGCGTCAGGCCCTGCACTGAGTGTGGAACCTGCTTAAGAGTCTCTCGCTCTCTCTCTCTCCTTCTTCCCTCTTTCCCACTTACTCTCTCTCTCTCTCTAAAATAAAAAAATACATACATAAATAAAATATAAGTATTAGAATAAGGAAATAGGTTTCCAACCATCATTTAATAACAACTTGTTTAGGTATTTCTTTTATTTTATTATTTTTAATATTTATGATATTTTAAGAGAGAGCTAGAGTGTGAGCAAGGGAGGGGCAGAAAGAGAGGGGGACAGAGAGAGATAGAGAATCCAAAGCAGGCTTCAGGTTTGGAGCTGTCAGTACAGAGCCGGAGGCGGGACTCGACCTCACAAACTGTGAGATCATGACCTGAACTAAAGTCCGGTGCTTAACCAATTTAATCACCCAGGTACTCTGCGTAAGTATTTTTTTAAATCCACTGGTACAGAATTACTTTCCTGTGGATATGGGTCAAGCTGGCTGATTCACTATGATAAAAAAAAAAAACAATCAGATGGGAGAAGAGCATTAGAGGTAGCCTACCTGTCAGGTCCCCTCACTTAGGAAATGACACTGGGAATTGGGGAATGGAACTGGAAATATGCAGGAGAAAGAGAAATCAGGAGGTTGCTAGTCCCAACAGAATTCACACAAAGTTTCTTGTTAATGCCGATAGCCATTCAGCTTTCTAGAAGACCAATTTCCTCAAAGGGCTCTGTCAGAGACATTATGGCATGGCGAAGAAAATTTAGTAGGACAAGCATCTGCCCATCCTTTTGCCCTTAGTCCCCTCTGCTCTTGGTTTGATCTCTCAGAAAAATATTTCCTCCCTAATCTTTTATTAGGCAATAGACACGTGCTGAAGGAATTCGAATTTTAGTAGAGAATTCTACAGAAGGTAAAAACCTCTCAATTCAATGAATCTAAATTGCTGGGTTTCAGATGCCGTGTGTAAAGGAAGAAAGGAGACTTGGGGGCTGAGAAAGACTGTCCAGAGGCTAAACCAGACACTCTCCTGAAACACCTTTCATAGAGTCTTTAATTAATCATACCTCGTGCTGAGATTATTAACCTACCTCACTGTGATAATTTGGGAGTGTAGTCTGCTTCACTGTTGGGTTGAGTGTCAACTCTGGATTAACAATTCATTCAACAGATAATTACTGAGAATCCACCAGATTTGGAGTATAGATCAACAAGTATAGATCAACATAAGGATGCTCTTGAAACCCATGGGCCGAGGGATAGAGCCAAAGATGGGGAATGATTTAAGACTAAGTTCAGAGAAACACTAATACTTGGAACAGTGGTTTACGACACTGGAATCATCAGGAAGCTTTAAATAAATATTGAACCTGGACCCCCCTCAAAGATTCTGATTTAACTGGTCTGGGGTGCAGGGTGAGTATCAATAGATTTAAAGACTTCCTGTGATTTTAATGTGCAGCTGAGGCTGAGAACCTTTGGTTTAAAAATTGGGAATAGGAGATTAAACCAGAATGACTGGAATGAACTGAAGCCATTAGCAAGATAAGAAGAAAATCAAGTCTTGGAAGTGAAGGG
Organism: Mungos mungo; assembly: GCA_004023785.1. Lineage (NCBI taxonomy): Eukaryota > Metazoa > Chordata > Mammalia > Carnivora > Herpestidae > Mungos > Mungos mungo. The sequence continues at coordinate 4,922 of PISW01008943.1, forward strand.
AATGTTCCAGAAGTGAAATGGTCAACTGTGATAAACCCTGAAGAGAAGTAAAGCAAGACAGGGGAGACAAGGGCAAGAAGGGTGGAGAGGACCTAGACATGATGAGGTTGTGAGGATGAGGGTCTGCCTGGCGTGGATGAGAGACTGCAGAGTGAGGAAGTGGAGGCAACTGCTGTCTCCTGAGCTCCCTTCACCCCAGGACCAGGACCACTCAAGTCCTGGGTTCGGATCCTGAGACTCTAGTTGCCCCCTGTCCAGCAGTGCCTCTTAAATTAACACTATCTCAACTACTTACTCATAAAGCCAGTCAACATTTCTCCACAAATCACTTAAAACATGTTGAGCACTTATATGTGCTAGTCATTGGTAGGCAGTGGAGATATAAAGCCAAATAAGGTACACTTCTTGCTTTCACAAGATTTGCCATCTACTGAGGAGGGTCACAAATAATACCAACAAAATAGTAACCTTGATTCAGCACCCACATTGTCAATCCACTTTCCATTCTCATTTCTACTAACCAAGTCTAGGCCTTGAACGTGATCATGGTGTTCTAATCAGTCTCCCTGGATGCAGTCTCTCCCTTCTTGTTACTCTAGTTTAAACTTTGCCTCTAAATTCCTCTTCCTAAAGCATGCCAATATTCACGTCATTTGTTGGTTGAGGAAGCACTAATTGAGCACCTATGAAGTACAAAAAGAAATACAGACTTGTCTCCTGTAACATAGGGCCAGTTTCTGTTTGAAAAATCCTAACTGGGTAATCTCAATGAAAAGGGACCTTAGCAGTTATCCGGTCCATGCAGGAGTCCTTTGTTGAATCTATCCATAAATCATAAATAGATGGCTAGATAAAAGCACATCCAGGGTGTACTTAAAAACCCTCAAGGATAGAGAATTCACTTTTTAAGAAGGAGTTCAATAAATGTTCAAGAAGTTGGAAATTTTTACAAGTTCTTCCTTCAGGAGTGCTTCCTGCTTACCAGTTGGGGTGCAAGCTTCTTGGCTGGCATTCAAGGCTTCCTGGTCTTAGTTTCTAAAGTTCTTCACATTTCCTTCCCCGAATGCACTTTCACAACACTATTCATTTCACCTATTCCCACACATCAAATCCTTCAAGATCAGGTTCAAGTGCTACCTTCTCCACAAAACTACCGAGTCCCTCAGCTAATACACAACCTTCCTCATCTGAGATCTCTCAGACTTATCTTTACCCTCCTGATAGTTTCCACTTTTGGTGATGGGGACACACGTTTTTCATGCCTCGCTGACAGGTGAATGGGAGGTGGGCCCATCTGTTAGCCATCTCGGTCTCCTCCACAGCTCGCAGTGCTGTGACTTAAATGTTTCCTTAAGCACTTGTAGAATGAATGATACAGCTATTCTCTGGATGTGTTTCCCATTTTGTGAAAAGAAAAAGCTGTATTAGCTGTCCTACTGATTCTAGTATTCTCATTCCCAAATTTAAAGTATTAAGCACCTATTGCATGCCTGATGTTGTATGTTTCCCATTTCAAAGACATGGCTATATTTGCAACAGCATGGACGGATTCTAGAGGGTATAGTGCTAAGTGAAATAAGACAGAGAAAGACAGATACCATATGATTTCTCTCATGTGTGGAATTTTAAGAGACAAAGCAAATGAACAAAGAAAAAAAAAAGAGACAAATAATAAACTCTTAAATACAGAGAATTGTCAGTTACCAGAGGGGAGATGGGGGGAGAATGGGTGTGAGAAGTGAAGGGTTTACGAGTATACTTATCATGATGAACACTGAGTAAAATATAAAATTGTTCAATCATTATATTGTCCACCTGATACTAACACACTATGTTAATTATATTGGAACTTAAAATAAATTTTTAAGAAGTCAATTATGAAGGGGAGGGAAAACAATACACATAAAACAACTATCTTAAAAACTGAATCTAATAAAATGTCAGTTGTAAGAAAACAATGGAGCTTATAGAGAAAGGAGAAGCATGTGATCAACGGTAACCATGGAAGGCTATCAGGAAGACAATTAGTTGAACTGTACTTTGAATCCTCATTCGATAGAGAGGACAGGTCCCAGGCATTTTAGGGCTGAAACAATGGCAGAGTCAGGGACACTAGAGGGAGCCAAGGCTTAGATCTGGAGAGAGAGCTTCCTTGGCTCAGTCAGCCTTGATTCACAGATTCTAAAGCATTTGCTTAGTAGGCTGAGAAGAATACTCTTTATCACACACGCAAATGCTTCCATTAAACAATTTTCAAAATTAAAACTATTTTGTGTCTATTTTCAGTTTTTATTGGTGTTAAATAATAAGTACTTATTTGCTATGCATTTCATGTCATTTTTGCCAGTGAATATCTCCTGAATCTGAACTATGAGCTTATCTAAGACATTTAACAACTCCTAGTGGGGTCTTGAGAAGTCGAGAAGGCTCAGGTGGGACCCTGTTCCAAAGACCTCCCTTCCCTCTCAGACTGGATGAAGCTAGGCTGTTCTGCACCTACTCGTTCTCAGAGCTATGGGCTATCACACCGTCAGGCCAGGGGTCTAGAGTTTGCAGCCTCCACTCTCAAATATCAGGCCTCTGGCACCTATTATGACATGAAGGTCACCTGTTTAGTCTTTACACTCAGTCCCAATCCACAAAAGTCCAAAGCCAGGAGTGTTTTAAAGTACTTGGAAGTTCTGGGGCAGCAATGTGAACTCAGTCTGGCACCATCAGCACAGTCAGTGCTTGCTTGATGGACGGGCGGCTAAGGTCAAGGCCCCGTCACCCATGGGCAGGTGATAAGAGTGAGGAGTAGCTGGAAGGTAGGAGAAAGTAAATTGAGCACAGCCCTGATTTATTGCTCTACTTCAAATAGGTGCCATTAAGCAAAGTGAAACCATACCTTTACCAAAGGATTAGGACTGGACCATATATTTTGTTGTATATAAATGTTTACTTGTACTAAATTTTGGGACACAGGAACTTAAAAAGTGAAAAGGATAAGGGCACCTGGGTGATTCAGTTGGTTAAGAGTCTGACTTTTCGTTTCAGCTCAGGTCATGGTTTTGCAGTTTCGTGAGTTCAAGCCTGCACTGGACTCTGTGCTGGCAGGAGAGAGACTGTCTCTCCCCGTCTCTCTGCAACTTGTCCACTCATGCTGTCTCCCTCTCTCTCAAAATAAATAAACTTAAAAAAATTTTAAAGGGAAAAAGTATCACAACTCTAAAGCAATAGTAAATTAAAACTGGCCATACCTAAGGGAGAGGAAGCCTCAGGGCCAGACTCTGGCTTGCAGGGTCTTTTCATGTACCTACCCCTTGTGCCACCAGACAGAAGCCTAAGGAATCAGAGGGCATGAGGTCCTCACCAGCCGCGGGAGTCTCCAAGAGGCTCCATCTCATCCACATGCCACTTTCAGGACTTCTCTTGATATGGCTTTTCCCCAGTTTCCATTTAAGGTGAGGGCAGGAAGCTGAAGCCCCAGGTCTAGAGGGAATAACAGAGGGGAAATTGTGGGAACGGGCTTTTATGTTAAGAGAGGTGCATTATCCAGCGTCTCTGTGTGCCCCCATCCCATGCTGCTGTCCTGGCATCCCAATGCTTCTTCCCCTCCCCTAACTGCAAATGGATTGAGGAAAGAGAGACAAAAGAAGCAAGCAGATGTGGAGGGTGGAGAAGTGCTTTCTTCGACCACAGGAGATACCCGGGGAGGAGGACGCTGCATGAGCAGAAGAGGCTGAAACTGCTACTCCTTGTGTGGGGCAGGGCAGAGCCAAGTTCCAGGCAGGGGAAGGGAGCGTGAGCAAGAGTGTTCCGGCTTGGGAAAAGGACGCGTCTGTGCAGGCAGGAGGCTGTGCAGGGCCACCTGACAGAGAGTGAGCGGGGTGCGCAGGGGGCTGAGTAGCAGAGACGGGTCCGAAGGTCTGTTCCTGTGCAATCTGAGTTTGCTTAACCTCCTCCAGATTTTCCCAGAAACAGCGTGGCTTCCCTCCATGGGAATGCAAACCCCGGGAGCAGAAAGGCAGGCAAACTCTGTTCTGTCTCCAGAGAAACCTTCTGAACCCCTTGATAACCAGGGCCAGGCCCAAGGCAGGGTGCTTAGTGTGCACCCCGTGTGGGTGGTGGGGAGCTAAGCCCACAGGTGTACCTTGGTCTAGCCTGCTGGGGCTGGCACAGGATACTGTCCGAGTCCAGCCAACTATCAAAGGTTAAGTGGGACTGCAATCTTCCCTGCTTTTGGGGGGATCAGGGGAGTGAAACTAAGACACAAGAGGAAACAGACCTCTTCATGGGCAGGGAGCCGAGGCAGGCACATAGAGAGGAGCTCCCGTTCTGGTGGATGAAAGCGTCCCCTTCAGCAAACCCTCCGGGGCTCCAGCACGGATGGTAGCCACCATCACAGTTGTCTCAGCTGAATCCTGTAGGCTGGTTTCAAGTGGTATATAAAGCTCGTGAAAGCCAAAATACATTCACATGTGTATACCCCTCCCCATTCCCACCTATCAAATCCTTCATCCGGTTCAGTTGCCACCCTCCCCAATAAGCACTCTTTAATTCCTCAGCTGACTCATTACATCCCTCACCTGACATCCCTCAGACTCATTTTTATCTTCCTTACGGATTCCACTTGCAGTGATTAGGCCACACGTCCTCTTTTTCACGCATCACCGACAGGGGCATGGCAACTGGGCCCATCTCTGTCTCCTCCACAGCACCCAGCACAGTGACTTGAAAGTTTCACGAGACACTTTCTGGTCCACATTTGGCTTCCCAGGTAGGAAGGGCAGTCATGGACCAGGGGGTAGCTTGCTGCTTTACCTGTCAACATGAGTCGGAGTAGGAACAGAGTTGCCTAGAAATTAGGCTCCCCAGTGTTGCTTTTAGATATAACAACTGTGCTGGGATGGCATGAAAGTCCGCCAAGCACCACACACTGAACTGGGCACACGGGCTGGTGCTGGGCTGGTGGCATGCGTTATGGCTTCCCACGGAGCCTCACTACCTCTCCTACCACTGCCACCACTATTCCTCCCTGTCTGTATCTTTATGTCTCTATTCCCTAGCAGAGAGCCTGGCACACAGAAGACATCCTATAAATGATGCTAAATCCTGAGGGAGACAGTTGGCAGATGAATGACACTAGCTAATGCAGCCTTAAAGCTATGGTATGACACAATGAAAAAAGATTTCTCTATCTCATTTTACAACAGTAAATCTGAAACCCCATCTTTCAGAAAACATTGTCTCCACTGTGATGCCCACGTCAATGATCCTGCTTATCAAATTCTGTTGATCCAGTGTAGAAGGAGCAGCTCTCTGTAATCTATTTACCTTAAGGAGCTCAGTCACGTGCTCGGCTCACAGCCCGTTTATCAGGATGAAGGATGCTCTCTGGAGAGAGGAGACAGCAGGACAGGCCAAGCGCAGATGACAGTCTGCCCTGTGGAGATTGACTTTAATGAAGCACAGAATAAACAGGAAGATTAAGAGGGTGCAAAAATCAGTGACAAGTTTTGAGTTCACCTCTGCGTAGGAAACGAAAGGTTCTCTGTCAGCGGAGAACCGTCTCTGGGTTACAGATGGGGGCATCTGTTTGGTCACTAATGATCCCACGCGGCCTATGTCAGCCTCTGTGCAAGAAAAGAAAAGTTTCCTCTTAACTTACAGACCCAGCTTTGTGCAATTTTAAATTTACCCACAGTGTGAAGGGATTTAGAGTGAGTAGAAAGATGGAATTATTAAAGGTTTTAAGAAATTATTTAACAGGCGAAAATGTTAGCCTGATAAACGGGCTAAGTGTTTTTAATATTGCTTTTTTTATACAGTCCTTCCATTTTGTGCCAAGAAACCGTGCCAGCTCAGAGGTTTATGACTCAAGGGTGTGATCATCCTGAAGGGGTGGCTTGCCTTATGCAAGGGCTAAGTTGTTGGAATAACACACCCAGAAAGCTTGTCTTCCTCACCAAACAGTGCCATTGCCATAGGCCTCAGTGGCATCCCAACATTGTATTATACATCGTTTCAATTCCTCAATTCCTATATTTTTTTCAATAAATAAAAAGTTTACAAAACAGCAAGAGGACATAGTGTAGAATTCACACCCATCTTTTCGAGATGATGGTTTTATTATTTAGAGGATCCAAATGGGAATCTTATTTCATTGCCATTTCTCTTTTGAAAACATAGATGTTACTAAGGGTAGGAGAAAAATACTGCTTTGATATTTTTCTTTCCTTTTTAAAATTAATTTATTTATTTTGAAAAGCGAGAGAGGAAGAGGAAGCAGTGTGATTGGGGGAGGGGGAGAGAGAGGGAGAGAATTCCAAGCAGGCCCCACACTGTCAGTGCAGAACCAACACAGGGCTCAGTCTCATGAACCATGAGATCATGACCTGGATAAATTAAAAGTCGTTCACTTAACTGAATAAACCACCCAGGTGCTCCAACATGTCCCTTATGTCCCTTATTTTTTTAATCAAACCACGAGAGCTGGTGTGTGGTACACGTATTGAATTATGTTCACCGGGCTGAATGGAATTCTGTTAATAGTATTGTTAACACTTACACCAGTAGATGGCACTACGGTTCAAATTGAAACTCAGCTTCCAGCTGTCCCACAGTAACATACTGAGCTCTAGGAAGACATTGTACTAGTCAGCCAGGATGTACCCAAGTGAAAATGTGTGGCAACACAAAAGTAACTCAAAATCACATGTGCAGGAAAGTGGATGTGTACAAGGATGTAGAGTGATCAGAATGCTATAATTAGAAGGATTAGTTGAGAATTCCTTTATGGATGAGCTTCCTTCAGCAGAGTGTTTTTGAATGTGTGGAAGGCACAGGAGGCAGCAAGCAGCAGACATGGCAGGTGAGATGAGTGACCTGCAGAGGTCAAAGAAGTAGTGTGAAAAATACGAGACATTTGGGTTCTACTGTGAGAAAGTTATCTGATGCAGACTTAAAGTCAATAGCTAATCTTCATATCATGGGAAGAAAGCCAGGAGACAAAGCCTGGGGGGAGGTTGCAGAGAGCAAAAGAAACATTCAGCTTTGCAAAAATAAACAGGAAGATAAAACAGGCTGGCCAAAGTGATACATTGTATTCAATTTTCACTTTTGATTATTTATCACAGTAAACAAAATTCGTATCAGCCAACTAAGCCTATCTTCAACTTCTGGTTTTACATAAATCTAAGAACTTATATTTATATTTTATATTATGTAATCCTGAAGTTAGTAGAACTTGTACTAGCCAAATGTAAATATTGAGTTTTCCACCTATAAGTAGAACTCCATGTGTCTCTAGTATGTCCAAAAAGCTATCCATTCGACTGAAATTTTTTCTTAGCTTCTTAATTTCCTAACTTTCTGCCATGTCTTTCTGTAAATTTTTGTGAATTGTTTATTTATTTTGCCTAAGTTTAGGGTAACAGGAAGGTCGGTGTGTAAAGAGAGAAATGTACTTGTGATTGGGATTTAGCTTCTATTTATTTTTAGAGCATTTGAGGCAATGGAGGAATCTTAACTGGCATTGTACTTTCCAATGCAAATTCATAGTTAAAGCAGTAAGGAAATGTTTTAAATAATTCAGCAGACACTGCACCAAATGAACAGTTACTTAAAATCTCTTTAAGGGCTGAAGTATAGAAAACCATTAATGGGAACTATGTTGCTTAATCTACAGAAAGTGTTTTCCATTCACCATATGTTACCAGGACTATAACTAAAATAGTAATTCGTTATGAGGATGGGTCTTTAAAATGCTGCACTGAGGCCCCGGGTTCTGGAACCACTGGCTGGGTCAGCACTTTGTGGTTTTAAGCAGTGATATGCCTTGGGTAAGAGACAGAGAATGCAGTTTATTAATTCTTGATATGCTTTAAACACAGAAACACTACTTTTCTTCTCCTTAGATGGGGAAAACCATCCTTAAACAAATAAGCTACATACTCTGGTTAGTTCTCCTCAAGATTAGTAACGTGTCCTTCTCAGTGTGAGTAAATGGATGCTCCCGACAAGCTGTCATTGGAACAGGGCTTTGCGGTTTGCTGAAGAGAGGTTTCTATGTGGTCCCTGCTATGGTCACCATTCTAATCAACAGAACCAATCTGCAAGAGGACTGGGTTTCGTTAAGTGTGCAGACTGGTGGAAAAGAGTGGAGGAAATGTAGCTGTCACACTGGGGGTCATGGCCTAACCCTGGTCAGCCCGCTGCGCTCTCTGGCTCAGCCAGTCTCCGTCTGAGTTTCTCAGTATTGTGGCTATCGCACAATACTGAGATTTGAAGATAGTCCTTAGGCCATATTCCTTGATCTGAAAATACATGTCCTTTCCAAGTAAGTTTGTGTGACTGGAGGGAGGTGTGGAACTGAGTCAAGTGGGCTGAGTGGTAAAAGGCTAATCCAGAAAAATAGGAAGAAAGAGTGCTTCGTTGTGGGGGGCTTTGAATACCCAGGACTTGGGTCTTTTAGAAGAACGTTTGGGTTGGAGGCCACACACACACTCCTACGTTTAGCCCCAGTCGCTTATGACATATTTTCCAAAGCAGTTGCAACTTAAATTTTTTATTTCCAACCATAACCCATGAAAAGAATCTTACAGCCCCTAAAATATTCATGTTATTGCTGCTGCAAGTTCATGCTGGAATTTGAGGGCTTGCCTTCAGCGATACCTTAGCATAAAAGAAATCGTAGTAAAAATAATTGGCATAAAGCCATCAACTTGCTCATTTGCTCTCTTTCACTGTAAGACAATAAAGGAATTAAATGATGTCTCATTTGGCTTTACACATTTGCATACTTAAATGTTTGGATACTTCCCTGCTAACTAAATTGAGCCTGATCAGACAAGCTAGTAGTGGGTGAATACTCAGAATTTTCAAATGAATTAATTCTTTCTGACTGTGAATTACTAGTAATATTTTTTCTAACTTTTACACTGTATCAATGACATATTGTTGAATGGATGAAGCAGGCTAACAAAGCTGTATGCTACTTGTGAGGAAAAAATTATATACTTGCCACATATGGTTTTTTTCTAGATACGTGTAATACGGTAATACAAACACAAAGACATACACACATATAAAAACCAGTATGTCACCATCCGTGAATACAAACTAAGTCATTTTAACATTTAAATGCCCAAACTGCAATGGTCCTGAGCCCTTTTCCTGCTTGATTATCCAGTCTTTTAAAAAGTCCACTTCCCAAAATATTTCTAAGGGCCCCATGATTCCATTAATGTGAAACCCCCATCTGCAATTCTGGTAAATTTGAGATTTGCTCACACAAATCAACTACTATGAAAAAAAAGTCATTCTAATAAAATTACTTATTCCTCCCAACCCTAGCAGAGAGCTTTCTTGTTTTGTTCAGGAAACAGTGGTTTGGAGGTAATAGTAAAGTATTCTCTCCTTCTTTGTGTTTTTCCACCATCCATGATGGCCCAAAGCAAAGCAGTTTGGTGCCCAAGTTTGCAGTTAATGAAAAGTATGCCCGCGTACACACACACACATACACACACACACACACTCCCACTCCCATGTACATACACATGTTACCTTTCTCTGGGTTATCAGCCGTCCACTGGGCCTAAACTGGGGCAACTTTCTTTAATTTCCCTTCCACGGGGAGGAGGCATTCAGCCAAACCCTCAAGCATTTTCTTCATTCTCTGCTTCCACTCTTCTTACAACTGTAAATAAAATACATGTCTCTAGAAGAATAAATTATCAGCATAATGTAATCATATTGGATACAGAAGGGACTCCCCCCATCACCCATCTCATGCCCAATCTTTTATTGACACTAATTCTATTCTGGATTGGGAGATTTTAAGTCCATATGGGCAACTTTTGTTCAGATTTTTAAAAAAATCAAATATAAAGAAGATTTAGTAACAAAACTAAAAATTTGAGTCTATCTACCTATCATCTACTTACAATCTTTAAGAGAGAATATACTACTTCTTTTTCAGGCACATATGAAACATTTCTACCAATCAACACTGTAATAGGAAACAGAGGAAGCTACAAAAAATTCCAAAGAATCAAATGATGTAATATTACCTGACTGTATGCAATAAAACTAGTATAGAAAGAAATCAGTGACAAGAAATAAAAGTTTTAATGTACATGTCTGGAAACTAAAAAGATGTATGCAAGCACTTCGGTTAAAAAGGGAACTTAGGAGCACCTGGCTGGCTCAGCCAGAAGAGCATGTGACTCTTGATCTCAGGGTGGTGAATTCGAGCCCCCACTCTGGGTGGAGGGATTACTTAAATAAATAAACTTTACAAAACGGAAACTTAAAAAAAAAAAAGAGAGAGACAGAGGCAAACCATAAAACAGACTCTTAACTATAGAGAACAAACTTAGGGTTGCCCGCGGAGAGGTGGGGGAGGGGATAGACTAAATGAGGGAAGGGCACTAAGGAGGACACTTGTGATGAGCACTGGGTGTTGTATGTAAGTGATGAATCACTAAGTTATACTCCTGAAACTAATATTACACTACACGTTAACTAACTGGAATTTAAATAAAAACTTGAAACAACAAAAAAGAAAACTTAAAATTAAATGGTATTAAAAATATACCAAGCAAAATCACTACTTAGAAAGAAATTTATGGATTTAAAAAACTTATATTTATCAGAAAACAAGAAAGACTTAAAACTAATGAGCTAAATGTTCATCTCAGCGAGTTGGATATGAACAACAGAGTAAGCTCAAAGAAATATGAAGGAAAGAAGTCATAAACATGAAAAATCAACAAAATACTGAACAATAACAACACTCCAAACTAAAGAAATTTAGCTAACACAAGACCTGAATTTTTTTAAATCGATAAAATAGACAAGTTTCAGGCAAGAATGATAAAGAGGGGAAAAATGAGAGAGAAATTGCAAATAAGCAAAACACAGAAAGAAATTAGAAATTTTAAATTACATACATGCATGTGTACATACACTAATATACCTGAACACTTAGACAAAATGCATGTCTATAAAAGTTTACAAATGCCAAAATCATGCAAGATGAAATCTAAAACGTGAATAGACTAGTCAAATCATGAATAATAAAATAATTCACCTTTGCATAAGAAGAATAAAAATCCTCCAACCCCAGACAATTATATATGTAAATTCTACCAAATTCATAGAAATGTATACGATTCATACCATATGCAAGTTGTTACAGAAAGTAGAAAAATTGAGAAAGGTACTTAACTCACTTTATAAAGTCTGTATAGCCTGGATTCCAGTACAAAATATCGTAGTAGAAGAAAAGTATACCCATCTCATATGTGGAAATGGATGTAAAATCTAAAAAATATAGCTAATTGAAACTAACAAGGCATTTTAAAAATAATATAATAAAATAAGATTTATACCATGATGAAGAATGGTTTTATAACAGAAAATCTGTCCATGTAAATCATATTAATGAACTAAAAAGGAAAAAAATTACATAGACATCCCAGAGAAGCCTAAAAAGAATTTGAAAAAACTCAACAACTATTTGTAACATAAAAATATAAACTCTCAAATAACTAAGAACAGAAGGGAACTTCTGGAATGTATTAAAGGCTCTACATTGTTACCCACAGCAAACACCACACTTACAAGATAAACTTTAAACGCAGCCATTTTGAAATAAAAAACAAGCCAAGAAAACAGTGATCACCAGTATGGTTCGGCATAATTTTGGAAGTCCTGGACAATGTAATAATACAGAAAAAGAAATTGGAAGTAAAAAGTATTGTAAAGGAAGAGACTATTGTATCATTATTTGCTGCAATATGATTACCTACATAGAAACAACCTTCAGAATCAACAACCTATTAGAATAAGAGAACTAGTGTTTTCAATACACTAGCAACTTAAAATTTTTTTAATCTTTATTTATTTTTGAGAGAGACAGAGCACCAGTGGGAGAAGGCAAAGAATGAGAGAAGGAAACAAAGAATCCAAAGCAGGCCCCAGGCTGTGAGCTGTCAGCACAGAGCCCTGCATGGGGCTCAAACTCACGAACTGTGAGATTATGACCCGGGCCGAAGTTGGATGCTCAACCGACTAAGCCACCCAAGCACCCCTCATTACACTAACAATTAAAGAGAATTTTCATTAATTTCAATTTCATTTCAATAAATTGAAAATGACATCACTCACAATAACAATAGTTATATAAAGTCTAAGAAAGAAAGAGTAAAGTATGCATAAGACCTCTATGGAGAAAAATCTAAAGCTTTATATCTTTAAAAGGGTACAAAAAAGAATCTGAATAAAAGTAAAGAGTTTTCATGTTAATGGATAAAATGACTTACTTGTTTTAAAATAACAATTCTCCCCGAATTAACCCATAAATGCAAAGGACACTTACCCTATTGGAAACAAGAGCTATTGTACAGCATTGTGTTAATGCTGTAGAAATGGGCAAAGAGAACAACGGAACAAAATAGAGTCCTCCAAATACACCCACTGACATATGAGTACTTGATAAATGAACAAGGTGATATCTCATGTCAGTGGGAAGAAGTCGATTCTTTAGTAGATGGAGTTGGGTAACTTTCCTGATATTTGGAGAAAAACAAATGTAGATCCTTTACACCATACACACCATACACTTCAGATCAACGAGTCCTAAATATAAAAGATTAAAATAATGCAGCCAAGGATCACTTGAGTGGCTAAGTCAGTTAAGCATCCATCTCGTGATTTTGGCTCAATTCATGATCTCATGACTTATGAGTTCATGCCCTATGTTCAGCTCTGTGCTAACAAGAGGAAGCCTGCTTGGGATTCTCTCTCTCTCTTCCACTCCCTGCCGCTCACCTGTGCACTCTCTCTCTCTCAAAAATAAATAAATAAACTTAGAAAAATAAAGGTATACAGCCAAAAGAAGAAAATGTAAAAGAATTATTAGGGGAGTTGTGGAGAACTTCTTAAACAAGACCTAAAAGGTATATGTCATAAGATAAGAAAAAATGTTTGATGGTTTTGACTTTATCAGATTTGAGTATTTCTGTTCTGTGGAGAATACTAGGGATAAAATTAACAAGTGACATGTTGGGAAAAGATGTTTGCAATGATTAAACCAAGAGATTACTATCCCTTGGAATTAATATCACAAGGAATACCTATAAATAAATAAGAAAAAGAAAGAAAACCCAGCAAAACAATAAAGAATATAGATGAGGAATTCACATAAAGGGAAATCTGAACAGTTATAAGACCATTGAAGAGATATTCATCCACATTAGCAGTCAGAGAAATAGATATTAAAATGAGATGCCATTTGATGTACACAAATTTGGTAAAAATTATAAAGTCAGGAAATACCATGTTTGGTGACGATGAAGGGAAATGTACTTTCATGTATTATGAGTGGGAGCGTAAACTGGTATAGCTATTGTGAAGAGCAATCTGCCAGTAATTGGTAAATCAAGGGTTTGTAAAGCTCATATTCACAACCCTAGTCTTGATTACATATCCTAAATAAATTCCTACCCAGATCCATGAGGGGACATATAGGAGGATGTTTATCGCTGCACTGTCTTTTCTAGAAAGCAGTGAACCTTGAATTGTTCAACTTTAGGGGAAAAGATGAGAAAATCTGAATAGATTCTGTGGGATATTATCTAAGAGTAGGAAGCAACAAATTAAATAAACATAGAGCCACAGAATAGACCATACAACATAGTGTTGAATGAAAAAATTACACCACAATACCCTTTGTGTGAATTAACACATACACACACAAAAGAGCACAGCATATGTTATAAACATACATAAATACCTGAGGACATCTGCCAAATCCATCAGAGTGGATGCCCCTTTGGGGAGAAAGGAATGGGAATGGGTGTGCAGGGATCATGATGGAAGGGGAAAATGAAATAAAATAAAAATAAAATACAATGAAATAAACAAGGGGCTATGTATAGACCAATGTCAATAACAAAGATGCCATGAAACAGAAATGTGATTAACTCAGCCACTGGCATCTGACAGAGAAGCAGATCCTAGAAAGGAGGAAAGGGGGAGTGCAGAGCACTGACCTTGCCTGAGACAAACCTCCTCTGCTTGGTAGTTGAAAGGTGTCAGGAATTCCTCAACCTCCCCATAACTTATAAAACCCAAGGTCCTCAGCAATACATTCAAATCTTCTCATCATCTGACCCTTGTCTCCTTCAACCTAGTTGAACTTTTCTATTCACTTGTTTCCTAAGAAGACACCAGACTGTTTCATTCTCCTGGGTCTTTGCACCTGCTATTGCCACTGCTTGGATGTCCACCCCCCCCCCCCCACACACTTGTCTAGTTGCAAACTTCTCCTCATTCAATGAACACCTTCCTTGTCCTTTCTCTTCCTTCATCTGCTCTTCCCCGATACATATATCTATCAGGGCACTCATCACATGGCATTGCAATTACTTGTCCACATATCTCTCTCCTGTATTAGATCACAAGTCTCTTGAGGACATGATTCTGTCTTATTTTGGCACCAGAACATGCCAGGAATACACAGACTTCCTATAACTACTAACTTAATAAATGAGAGCATGCTTAGTCATGAGAATTTATAGAGATTTTAAGTGAATATCCATCACTGTGTCCAGAGAAGCTCTTAAAGAAGTGCTGGGAAAACACCAATGTGTAGTGTTGTAGATACTGGAGCAGTGAGAGAAGAAGGATTGTGAAGCTAAAGATCTAAGGAATTCTGGGTTAAATCAATGATCTTGCCACTTCCACCCCTCCTTTTTGCAGAATCTATCCCTACCACTATAAATAGCCTCGGGCCCTGCATCAGAAGCTACACTTCCTTGCATCTCTGACCTGTTGATTCCCCCTTAGTGGACTGCTGCTGTGATTGCCATCAGGATATTTACCCTAATGTGACAAGACATAGGAACTTAAAACTGTAGGGCAAAACCAAGTATATTGTTAAGTAAGCCGTTTGAAGAATTGTGGGGCGGATGCAAGCCGGGCTTGTGCACTGGGCATATGGAAGCTGTGGCTGCACTCACTTCTCATCTCAGAACTTATCCAAGACATGTGGATTCAGGGAAGTCACCATTTTGAACAAATTTGCTTCAGAACCAATCCTGATGTAAGTTCCTGCAGCTGCTTTTGGAATATACCCTCATTTAGTTCCAGGCTAGAATTTAAATCTGCTACCTATTTTTCAGGTTTGTGAGAAGAGTTAAACCGGACAATATTTATAAAGCTTCTATCTGATTCCTGGTATACAATGAGTACTTGGCAAGTTAGACTGCCCCCTAAATGCTGCCCATGAAAAAAAAAATGTATTAATGGGAAAAATTATTTGGAGCAACAAGTGTCTTACAGATCCTGATTATATTTCTTCACATGCTCTCCCACTCCCTCCCATCCTGCCACCTTCCCTTGGTCTTGCAACTTTATCCTCATCAAACTTAAACTTGATATTCTGATATGCATGTTTTGAGCTGCCTGATTGCTTAGATAAAGCAGGTACGACTTGAGGGACTTTGGTCTTTCAGTGCAACTTCCATTCTTAACTGTCCTGTTTTTGATATTATCTCCATTAGAATCAGTCAAGTCCCAGGCTACCCAAACCCTCATCTTAGACTTTAAAGACAGTGACATATTTACACCCATTATGTAAGCATCACATTAGCAGCACCATTGCCCAGGCCAGGGATCCAGAAGTACACCCTAATGAGGATTAAGGAACAGCAAACAGGAAGGGGAGATTAGGGAAGGTGTCCCTGAGTCCAGCACAGAGAACCAGGAGAGGGCATAGAGCAGTAGAGGAAAAGCCAAATGGGCATAGGATGACACCAAAGATACACTATCCATTTCACAAAGTTGTTTCCTGTATTGGACAGTATTCTCATTCTTAGTATGGAATTCTTACCTGGGCTATCTTTGTCTATAATATTTTCTTCTCTTTGGTCTACCTTCTCATTTTCATAAAGTGTCTCCCTAAAGACAAGTTTTCACCACCATGTGTGAGTTTTCACCATGAAACTCACCCTTCTCTCCACCTCAACAATCTCTCCGTGTAAAGTTAGTCTGCTTGGGCCAAAGGTCAGTCACATTATATTTACATAAGCATAGGGGATATCAAGAACATCAGGAAACACAGTGCAGATGTCTGAATCTATACTTTCATAGGCCCAGCAGCTGTGGCCATTTGAACCCTCTCATGGGAAGTAAGAAACCAAAATCCATAAAACAATCTTCAGGCAATAATATTGAGTTTGCCCACAAAGAGTAGAGATCAGTGGAGTAAAACTCAGCATTAGTGAGCTAGGTGCTGAATCTAATTATTTTCTAGTATGAATTTGTTGTGGGAAAAAGACAACTGGTGCTGACTTTTAAAGAGTTCTAAACCAGTTTATTATTTGACCTCAATAAGACCATGAAGTTTGTTGTTCTACGATAAGAGTTAGAATATGGAAGAGAAAAAATAAAGGTCAGGAGGAAAAGACAGATCCTTCTGACTCTAAGGGATAGTGAAAAGAAGAGGATCAGACACAGTAGTCTCCAGAGTTCTTTTTTCTCTCTTCTTGGGGCAAAGTTTTAAGGCAGAGTGGTTATGGAAACACCAATCAAACTGAGGAGCAGACACTCTGAAGTACCAAAGAAAGAGACTAGAGCTTTCGTTTTCCTGTGTCCTGGCTCTGATGGGGGTCTTGAGGCTTATCTTGGCATCAGTGAGGCAATCTCACAACAGAGGCTTGGAGTGGACCCCTCAGCCTGGGTTCCAGATGGAGCCAGTTGGAACCTAAGGATGCAAGGGAGTGGGGTCTACATGAGTGAGAGTGAGGGGAGGTCAAGTCAGACAAGGAGCTTCTAGACTAGGAGTCAGCAAACTATTGTCCATGGGTCAAATCCAGCCCAATGGCCTATTTTATAAACAAAATAAGCATCCATTTGTTTACATGCTGTCTATGGCTATTTTTGAGTTTCAGAATTTGATAACTGCAGCTAAGACTATAGGGTCCACAAAGCCTAAAATATTTACTACCTGGAATTTTATTGAAAAAGTTTGTCAACCCCTGCCCTAAACTTATGAAAGTCTTCAGAACAAGCTGCAATGAAGCCAACAAAAGATGGTGCCTTAGAGCTCAGAGGATTCAGAGGCTATCAAGCAAATCCAAGAAGCTGGAGTCCCTTCCTTAGTCATGAGAACACACAGCATAAGGTCCTTCTTCCATACACTCAGAAGCTATCCTGGAGAGAAACTGGAAAAGGGACTAAACACTGAGCTGAGAACTTCAAGAAGCTGAGGTTTTTACCTACAGAGACTATTATCTAAATGGATAGCTCTATTATTTCAGTAGGTTGGCCTGAATATGGTTTCTCCAACGTGAAAAGGCTGAGATTCATGAGGAAGTCTGAATCAGGAAATTACCTCTCCTCTGAACATCTCAAAATGTGAGATTTATAACCTACCTACTGATTTATAGATTATGGCCCTGATGAAAACCTTAGAGATACTTTAAAACTCTTCTCTTATTGTGCAGATAAGGAAAGAGCGTCCCTGAAAGACCATGTTCCTATAGTTATGTAGAGGATGAACTGAGATTAGAATCCAAGTTCCCTGATCCAGTGGTTCCAAATACCAAATTTTCAGAGGGATTGTTAGTGCTACATCTTCATGGTCTTGGTAGGAAAGAGCATAAACATCAAAGAAATGAAAGTAGTTTGATAAGGCAATTGTTTACAAAGGTGTGTCAAGGGTTTAGGTATGCCACAAGGGAGAGTCTGTATGCCAGAGATAGCAGTAGTCGTAGTCGGCAGCTCTTCCCATCTAAGGGTGGGACAATGAAGGGGGGCTACTCTGAGAGAGGGTAGCTTAGGAGACAAACACCAACTAGAGTGGAGGGATGAAGCTCGTTCAAAGTAACCATTGGGGGAAAATCCAGAGAAGTAAGCTTCCTGACTTCACTTTCTTTCTAATCTTTCTTGTCCTTTTTTTACGTTAGCTGAATCCAGAGTACACAGAAGTCCAGGAAATTAACCTCTCAAGATGGAAAGAAGGGAGGATATAGTATTTAGAAGAGGAAATGGAAAAATTGGGTACCATCAGATAAAATAATCATATAAAACAGTGCCTGGAAGCATTCCTGGCTTGTGGTAGGTGCTCAAAATTTTTTTTAATGAATGAACTGATGAATGAATTAATTTTACTGTTGATGAAGCCATCCTCATGAACTTTTAAGTGATTCTTATCAAGCACAACCTCCAGTCTACAGACCATCTATCCAAGCAAGAAAGTTCTAAAGAGAGACACCTCTTTCCCACAACAGAATATGGAGCTTCCATAGCTGTTAAGAGTTATCAGAGGTAGGTTTTGGGTTTGTGATTATAATAGTTTTTTATTGCTGCATAATGAATTATCACAAACTTAGCAGCTTAAAACAACACAAATGCATTATCTTAAAGTTCCTAGGGGTTTATAACCCTAGGCATGGGAAAACTGAGTTTGCTCATGGATCTTTGCTCAGAATATCACTGGGCTGAAATCAAGGTGTTCACTGGAGCTGGGGTCTCATCTGGAGGTTGAAGACCTTTTCCATGCTCATTTGGATTATTGCCAGGATTCACTTACATGCAGCTCAACTGTAGGACTGAGGCCCCTGTTTCTTGCAGGCTATTGGACAAGGGTGCTCTAAGCTCCTAGAGGCTGCCTTCAGATGTAGGTACATAGTGCCCTACGTAAGCCCCTTCATACCTCGAATCTCTTAGGTCCACCTACATAATCCCTTTAGATTGAGTAAAGTCATTTCACTTATTAGCAACCAGATATTTGATATCTCATCCTATTGGTAGGTCCTGTCTGTACTCAAGGGGAGAAGGGAGAAGATACACAAAGTGTATGCTCCAGACTGGGGATCTTGGAGACCCCTATAAAATACTGCTTTCCATGGTGGTGCAAGTTCTAGTGTTCTTCAAAGTTCATAGATATTTTTTTTTCAAGTAAATAGTCTGTTTACATTTGTCATCCTGACTCAAAATCTTTAAACTCTAGAGTGTTTTTTGTTTTGCTTTGTTTTAATTAGGGAATATTTCCATGTCATTTATGTTTTCAGAGATGCATGTTGAGGAGGCTGGGGTATTAGTAGCTATGCTTGCATTTTATAGCCACTTCTAGTAAGAAAATTTGGTGGATCTGATGTCATTTACAAAAGAAGAAAGAGGAAAAAATTGTTTATTTAAATAGTGTAAATATGATCATTTGAAACACCAAGTAACTTATAAATTCTATTTCTACAAAATTTCACAAGCATGGTAATCAGTGTCCACAATAATTTGTAGACAAAACCATGAAAAATTAAACTAACTATAGTCACGGGGTACCTGAGTGGCTCAGTCAGTAGAGCACCTGACTCTTGATTTTGGCTCAGGTCATGATCTCATGGTTTGTGAGATCAAGCCCTGCATTGGGCTCTGTGCTGACAGCTCTTGAGATTCTCTCTCTCCATCCTTCCTCTGCTTGAACCCCTCCCCCCCCACCACCAAAATAAATAAGTAGACATTTTTAAAAACCCAAGCTACAGGACATTTACAACCACATCAAAATAACATTAATAGACCAAAGAGTGTTAAATCTTAAGGCCAAAAGTAAAAGTATTTTTTATGCTTTTATGCTTTCCAGAATGGTATCTGTGAGATAGAAGCATTCATACAAATGGCCACATTTTTAAAATATTTTTTATTAATAGTTTATTGCCAAGTTGGTTTGCATATAACACCCAGTGCTCTTCCCACAAGTGCCCCTCTCCATGGCCATCACCCCCTTTCCTTTTCCCCCCTCCCTTTTCAGCCCTCAGTTTGTTCTCAGCATTCAATGATCTCTCATGATTTGCCTCCCTCCCTCTTCCCAACTCTTTTTGCTGCCTTTCCCTTTCCCATGGTCTCCCACTAGGTTTCTCCTGCTAGACCTATGAGTGACAACATATGATATCTGACCTTCTCTGCCTGACTTATTTCGCTTAGCATGACTCCCTCTAGATCCATCCATTTTGCTACAAATCAAATGGCCACATTTAAAAATAAAGAAAAAAATAAAAATAAAGAAAAATTCCGACCAGTAAATACTTGTAGGAATTCAATTCCCACACTTGACACTCTTTGCATCTTAAAAAATCAACATGGATCTTACACAAAGTAAGATCATATTTGATTGTAGATTTTTTAGGACTGTAATGAGGAAAGTATCAGATATATATTATCTACCATAAAATCTTTGACTGCATATTCTCTTTGGATTTTTGTGCAAAAAGATCAGGAATTTCGGTGTCTACTTAAGGTTTTCTTTTAGAGTCATTGCTGTCCTAGTTAGGCCTAGAGAAGGAATCAGAAGAGACCATGGATTAGTTTGGTAGTAGCTTCACCAAAGCCACCATGTTGGCATGGACTAATTTGTTACTGCAATGGTCACATTTTGGGGAAAGTCCGTTCATAGATGCAGTTTGAATAGGTTTTCATGAGGTGAGTGAAGAAACTGCCCTGATTATTTTATGGACTCCCTGTTCCTCCCACTTTCCTAGTCCACCACTACCTCACTCCCTGAAATATTAAGCATGGGATTGGCAGCAGAGAGAAGAAAGAGGAGACGAGGGAACAGGGTGAGAAGCATAGCAGAAAGTGTGACAGAAATCACTCATAAATGGTTTTTGCCTCCTCATCCACAGCATAAAAAGAAAGTCTTCAAGTAGAGAACTAGAGTGTATTCCACCTGGGTCTACCTTTTCTCTCATACTAAATTCAGTGATGTTTGCCCGCTCAGTCAGAGAGTGACCACTGTCACATACTGATACAATGCTACTATTGACCACTGGGCATAGCAAATATATTTAGGGAGGAATATACCACAAAAGTAGATGACTTTTAGGAAAGCGATTCTGGTAACTCTCCCTTTACAGTTTAGACAAACAATAGTTTTCCTGGAGGCCCTACCAGTTTACTTTCTCTTGCATCTCATTAGGCCAAACTAGATCACACGGCCATCCCTAGCTGCCAACAAAGTGATTATTAAAAAACTGGCATATATGCAAGTGTTGAATCACTATATTGTATACCTGAAACTGATATTAACACTGTACATCAGCTAACTTGAATTTAAACAAAAATTTAAAATAAAAACTAGCATGTAGATGCTGCAATGAAAAGGGGGTTCTGTTAATATAAGACAGGGATCAGCAAACTTTTTCTGTAAAGTGCCATATTTTCATCTTTTGGGTCCAGAAAGTGTCTGTTGCAACTGCTCAGTTCTGCCTTTGCAGCATTAAAGCAGTCATTGGCAATACATGGTGAGACTGTATTCCAATAAAATTTTATTATAAAAACAAGCAGCAAGCTGGATTTAGCCTAGGAACTGCAGTTTGCCCACTGTCTTGACATAGGAGAAAGACAGTAGGTAGGAAATGAGCAGGGTCTCCAATTTCACCTGTTTGTTTTTAAAAATCACTCTCTAATCTGCTTTCCCACCCTGCATTCTGGTACTTGAACACACCAAGAAGATAAGGACATCAAACATGGCGTTTCACATTTGGAAGGGGTTCAGCTTCTTGGCTGTCACAAGACCTGGTTTCTAATCCCCTCCTGACAGAGTATCTGTGATTCTATGCAAAGTGGAACCCAGCTACTCTGGTATCTTAGTCATACCGTTTATTCAAGCGCAGGAGCACAGCAGCCCCAGCGTCAAGAAGTCAGAGGCAAAAGTGAAGAAGTGGCTGTCACAAGATGATGAATGACTGCCCTCTGAAGTGTTGATTTGGATCCTAAATGACAAAACTGGACGACCAAGAAAACTGGGTAATTTCCTCTGCTGCAGAGCAGCCACCTGGCGGATATCACAGTGCAACGACCAACCCTTGGCAGAGGTTGGAACAACAGCTATAATTATACAGAGCAGGGAGGAGACTCTAAAAATCTCTTCTGAGTGGCAAAAATTCTGAAAATCAAGATAATTACAACACTAGCTCATCCTGATTTGCTTGGCTATTTATAGATGAGGAGAAGCTGATGCACTGAAAGCGTTTTCTTTTCCTTCCTTCCTTCTTTTTTTTTTTTTTTTCCTTTACTATTTGCATTAAATCCTGTGTGGCTCCTCTCTGAAATGTGTGCATATGCTGAGTCCATGTGAGATGCCACCACCGGCACTTGTCAGAAGAATTAAATCCCTCTCAGGCTTGTTTACAGCTCAGCACTTGTCGTAGGGCTCCCTTGAGCTTCATGGCTGGTTGGGTTCTTTTTCTCCCCAGCTCTGCGGAAGATTTAATTTCTTTTTTGTTTATGTGTGTACTTACCCTTGCAGGTGCAGGGAAAAAAAATTGCTGTGCCCAGATGTTTTGAAGCTGCAGTAGCATACATACAACTCAGATTAAATAGAAAAATTGCATAAGATAAGGCAGGCACTTCAAGTACATTATTCTATAGGGTATTTAATAAACCCATCATGTTTTCTCAACAGTAAGACTCTTGAATATAACTTTAGGAACAGAGAATAATTTAAGGCATCACCAGCTCAATTCATTTATAGATGACTTTATAGTGAGATTTGTCATTTTTGCGGGGGACCGCTGCATCTACCCCATTTTCAACTTAGGAAATATCTTCCCAGAACATAACAGTCTGGGAATTGGGTGGGAACATCGACTATCAAGCTGTCTCAGTTCATTACTGGATTAATTAGACCTCAGGGATCTGAGACCAGATTTCACCTTAGTTTTGAAACACAGTAAACGTAAGCCAAGCACAAACAACCCTCTTGCTGCTCATTGAGCTCTGTACTAATATGCAAAAGCCCTGCCCAAGTTGCAGATGGATAATGCTTCTGTGGACCCTTAGTTTGGATTTTCCTTTACCCAAGGTAATGGAGTAACCTGTTTTGTACATAACAACTGTCAAGTAGTGGGAAGGAGTTCAGCTCAAGAGAGGAGATAATGCTCAATATTCTCCAGACCCCACTTCGCCAGCCTCCAACAATGGTTTCCCAGGACTGCATGGAGGTAGCTCATCACTTTAGGCAACTAGTCTTTTAAAATATTTCCTCACAGCCAAAGCCTAGCTCATAAGGCTTGTCACAAAGGCCTATACAATAGACCCACCCCTGCTTTGTGCCATCCTTCCCTTGGGCCCCCTGGCCCCCAGGGAGTATGTTACTGTTTTTACCTTCCCTGCGATGTAAAAGAGTTCCCAGCTGACTTGCTTAAGATGTTGGTTTAAAAGAAAACCTCTATCTCCTTTTGCTCATGAAGCTAAAGACCCTCAATAGAATTAGTAGGGGCTTTAACTAGTAGAAAAGAGAGCTGTAGGCCTGTTTCCTTGTAAGGAAGAAAGAGGTAGTATAAAAAAAAAAAAAGAAAAAAAAAGAAGTTCTCACATTTTAATTTCAGTGCCAGTGTTGGTTCCCCAGTTGGCAAAATCTTTTATAGTCAGTTTTTGGCCCAGCATTTTGCATCTGCAAGATGAGAGCTTATTAGTATCATCTCTTACTTGTGCCTCACAATGCTGCCACCAGAGACTGTAAAAGGCGTAGGCTCTGCACACTGCAGGGCAGATGGCTCTTTCTTAACTACCACAATGCAGGTTTTTGCTTTCACTGAAAGACTTATACTCCCTTGGCCATACTGATAATATGAAACACTCTCTTCATCCCAATATGTTCTAGAACCGACACTTGGAACATGGGGTCTATATTAGAAACCAATATTTCCTGTAATGGGCTGCATGTGAAAGACAGAATAGTAGGATGTGGGAAGCATCTGTGGTTTCATAGACTATGCCAGTGATACTTCTGTTTGTAGGTCATTGATCAGTCCTGGAAACAAAACCATCATACAAGTCATAGACTTGTCTATTTGTATTTTCTCTCTTTAGTTTGTTCAAAGCATCCCATTAAATATCAATTATTCTTATGGCAGGAAGCCTGCAGACTCATCAAAAGATGGTGGGACATTATGAATGAAACCTTTTGTGGTGGTGGCTTTGCTAGTGTAAATAATTTACTATGTCTCTAGTACGTAACGATCATAAATATTTTAAACATATGAAGCTTGTACATTGAGGCTCCAATGAAGCAGAGCCACCCACCACCAGACCACGGGTGACAGAACCACAACCACACCAGCCAATGGGATGGAAGTGGTTGGTTATGGCCAGGTCTTCACTCTCAGTGAAGTATGAGTCCAGGTGATGACCTCAGAGCCCAAAGACATCTGCTTCCCTCCTCCCCTAAAATCTTCACAAGCACACACACAAACACAAATACATGTAACTTGCCAGATCCAAAAATTAATTTGTGTAAAGCATTGATCACTTCTGCTAAGAGACAGATATATTGTGCTGACTAGCAGCACAGGGAAGTTACTTTCTAATGTGTTTATCAGGTTCATTTGAGCCTGGAGCAGAGCCATGAGGAAGAGAATCTTTTGCTGGCAGTCTCTGTTACAGCACCAGAATAAAAGAAGCTAGAAAGAAGGATGGAGGGGACAGAGGGACATTGCAAAGGCACTTTTCCTGCTTCAAAACTTTGTCTTAGAAATAGCTGGGCTGATTACACAAAAGGAAGAAGCCAAGTGAAGGTCAACTAGAACCAACCCCATTATCTCTCAACCCACAAGTTTAGAGGGACTAAAGATTTAATGCAATTAGTCATTTCTTCTTTTCTGTACAGCTGTCTCAATCTACCTTTTTAGTTCTTCTCCTACCACTAAGTCTTTACCTCAACCTGGCCACCTTTCTTGAACATTTCCTGCAGCTCTGTGCCTTCATATCTCAGTTCAGGCTATTTGCTATCTTTGGAAAGCTCTTTGAAAACCTTTCTCCTTTTGAAAACTCCTGCCCATTTTTTAGAACCTAGCTCAGAGGTGCCAAATACTGTGACACCTTTCTTGGGCAGATCAGTCCTTCCTCCACTGTGTTGAGAGTGTACATTTTACACATTAATTGCCTCCTATGGATTGAGTGTTGCCATCCCATCAAGATTCAACTCCCAGACAGCAGTGATGGCATTTGATTTATCTACATGTCCTTAGTGTCTAGCCCACAGTAGGCACTCAATATATGTTTAATGAATGGATGCATGGATGGACGGATGAATGGGGCATTGCAATTTTTAAAGGGAAGAAGAAAGGAGCATGAGGAATTAGCAGGTGAGAAAGTTCCAAAAGAGGTGCTAATCAAAACTCCAGCCACTTTCTCACAAACGTTCATCTTTCACCTCAAAACATTTGACTCTCAACACTGTCATCCTTTCCAAATTAGAGCTACAACCCAGGCAAGTATAAAGGCTTGAAAAACCATAGGAAAAGTCATGAGATCCTTCTCGCTTGAGGATGGATTTAAACTTCAGTGAAGTACTAACACTGCCTGCTTGCATTATTTCTTTATGCATTTAACAGAGCACTTACCTCTCAAAACCCGGCTGTGGCTTGATGTCACATTTTCTTCATACTTGCTTGAACACCTGTTAACCACAACACTGAGGCTGCCGGTCCTGGCTTCATCTTGCTCTCTGACTGTTACTACGACGTTGTAACCACAGCTCTGCAGCTGCTGTTGGCAGCCATTACAGGCACTGGGGCTGGGGGGCACCTTAACAGTCACACAGGTTCCTGGTGCAATGGATGCCTCTGTCTCTTCTGGCCCTCACAGCCCTTTGCTCATGCTGCTCTTGTAAAGCCCATCGCCTCAATGTAGTTGGTGTCTGCATGTCTACTCTCTCACTGGACTACAAGTTCTGTGAGGGCAGGACCACGCCCTGCTCATTACTGTTTCTCTCACATTTACCAGGCCCCGGTAATGGAAGGTAAGAGTGAACAATAAATGAATGAATGAATGCATGAAAGAATGTATTCATTAAATTCTTTGCTGGAGCCTTAATTAAGTCCCTCATCACTCCTATCAGTTATTATTTCCCCCAAAATTAAACTAGTGATTTAGTGTAATTGATTGCTTTTTTCTTTCATCCCAGAAACGAGTAATCTTTCTTGATTATCAACAGCTCTGCTATCATACAAATATAGAAAAGAAAAATCTAGCATAGCATAAACCTGCTAATGGCTCCTCCCTGAAAGCTATCTTTATGCATCTCTAAATCACGTTTAGTAATGTTTGATTTCCTCAAACCTCTCAAGCCAGTTGGACATGGTGTGCCCTGCTTATGTAGCTGAGTGTATCTAATTCCATTAGTACCAGAGACATAGTGATACTGCATTTTAAAAATACTACTTGTAATTTTTTCATTTAAAGAATTGAATGTGTCTGCTTTTTTGGGGTCTTAAGAGATAAGTGTCTTTCTGGAATCTTTGGGAAATTAGCCAATATACTGAAACTTTATCACACCTGTTAGTAATAATGATGCCGAACAGATGATTCGTCCCACTTGACGTTTCTATCTTGTCTCACCTGACGTTAATCACCATTTCCAAGTCAGAGGGCACTTATGGGTGTGGGGAAGTAGGAAACCAGGGCCTGGGCTCCCAGCTGACTGAAGCTGACTGATCAGCTTGGCCACACATTTCTCTTTATGTCTTTAAACAGAGAGAATAATATTGACTACACAAGGTTCTTGTAAAAATGGAAAAACACAGCATGCATAATGCTGTTAGCCCAATTTTGTGAAGCAGAGTTTCCTCTCTAACGTCAGTACCCTCCGCTTTCTGACATCCCAGTGTCCACCAGCGCTGCTTTCCCAACAGGGTGCACTGTGGTGCAATATACAGACATAACCTTCCTTAGCAGAGGGACATGCGGGGGCTGGGGGGTGCCTCACAGAGTTGCACAGTTGAGACAATGCTGAGAACAACTTCACAGTGTTTTGATATAAAGCATCCTGGGACTTTTTTGTCTTCCCTAATGACAGTGCCTTTTTTTTCATTCCAGAAATTCTTCTACCCCTCAGCCTTTGGGATTACCAAATCTCCAACCTCACCAATGTTTCTTTTTTCTTGATCCTCCAAATCTTAGGAGCAAGGGCTCTGCTTCCCCACTAGCCATGCTGGAAATTACCTTTGTTTATCAATTTAGCCAAAGACTTCCCTCAGCTCTCCTCACAGGAAAATGCTCCAGCTTTCCTGGTCCAGACTCACTTCTCTGATCTGGGGCCTTTACACCCTGAATGTCATTCCCATCAGTGCTGCCCAAACAAACACTCCTGTCTTCAGATGCAAAGGCTTTTCTTGACAGATACTCCTTCAACTTCTCCATGGGATCATTTTGTTTCCTTCTTCTCTGGACCCTCAGTTATCCTAAAAACACACCTTAGCGCCTCATTGTCACACCCATCCACCATCTTAATCTTCTTTGCCTTGTGGAAAATTCCTGTCCCTCATAGAGATGACCACAGTCAAAGGCAAAGATTTCTTTAAATAATGTGCTAATGTACATATTGTAGTTGCTTAATAATCTCTTACTCATAAACTACACTGGATTATATGCCTTAATAAAATGGCTTTAATTGTGTTAAAGGTGCAGCACCAATGCAGTAGGTTTGGAGAACTGTGAATTCTACTATTAAGAAGCATTTAACAGGGCACCTGGGTGGCTCCTTTAGTTAAGCATCTGACTCTTGATCTCGGCTCAGGTCTTGATCTCAGGTCTGTGAGTTCAAGTCCAGTGTTAGGCTCCATGCTGGGCGTAGAACCTACTAAGAAAACAAAGAAAAGAAAAGAAAAAAAAAAGCACCTAACAAAGGTTTCACTCTTTCCACTTGTAATGTTTGTTTTCACAGCATTTATTTCTAAACTAAACTAGCTCATATTCATCAGTGATTAATGTAGCAGTAAATTGTGTTCATTTAACTATTTCAAGCTTTAGCTTATGAATATACTCACCCTTTAAAAAAAAATAAGAACAAGAGCTTCCCCACAGAAGTTTCTGTCTGGTATCCTTTATTGTCTCTTCAAGCACTCCTCCTTCCCTTGTGGTCCTTTCTTTGTAACGACAAATACTGGTAAAGACTGTCTACATGAGCCCTGTTCACATCCTTACTAATTCCCCTCAACGCTAGACACCCTGGATTTCCTCCCACACTACTTTACTGATGTTAGATTCCTGTATTTGTTAGGACGGAGGTTGGGCTATTTTTGATCAAACTATTTGATCTTTTTATTTTGAGTTGTATGAGTTCTTTGTGTATTTTGGATATTAATCCTTATCAGATATATGATTTGCAAATATCCTTTCCCATTCTCTAGGTTGTCTTTTCATTTTGTTGTTGGTTTCCTTTGTCGTGCAGAAGCTTGTTAGTTGGATGTAGTTCCACTTGTTTATTTTTGCTTTTGTTGCTGCTGCTTTAGGTGACAAATCCAAAAAATCATGTGAAGACCAATGGCAAGGAGTTTAGCTTCTCTGTATTTTTCTAGGAGTTTCATGGCTTCACATATTACATTCAAGTCTTTAATCTATTTTGAGTTGACTTTTGTGTACGGTGTCCCTATGTCCATTTTTAGGTACATGATTTGCAAATATTTTTTCCATTCTGTGGTTTGTCTTTTCATTTCTGAATGGTGTCTTTTAAAGAGAAAAAGACTTAGTTTTGGCAAAGGCCAATATACCATTATTTTAAATGGATTATGCTTTTGTGTCATAACCCAGAGTCACAAACATTTTGCTTATGTTTTCTTCTAGAACTTTTATAGTTTTCGGTTTTACACTTGTATCGATGATCTATTTTGAGTTAGTTTTTGTGTATGGTGTGAGATTAGAGTCAATATTTATTTGTTTTAACAGATATACAATTATACCTACTCTATTTTTAAAAAAAGAATATTCTACTCCCATTGAATTGTTTTAGAATCTTTGTCAAAAACTGACAGATCGTGGGTCTCCTGGGCAGCTCTGTCAGTTAAGTGTCTGACTCTTGATCTCAACTCAGGTCATGATCTCACGGTTTGTGAGTTCAGCCCCACATTGGGCTCTGTGCTTACAGCATGAAGCCTGTTGAAATCCTCTCTCCCTCTGTCTGCCTTTACCCCACTTGTGCTCTCTCTCTCTCTCAAAATAAATAAATAAACTTAAAAAAAGTGAAAGACTGTAAATGTGTGCATTTATTTCTGAACCCACTGCTCTTTTACATTGATTTCAATGCCTATTTTTCTGCCATCACTACACTATATTAATTTCTGAAATTGTGTCTTAAGTTTTGGGATCAAATAATATAAACCCTCAGTTTTGTTCTTTTTTTCAACATATTTTGGCTGTTCTAGGTGCTTTTCATTTTTATATAAATTTTATGTCAATTTCTATGAGAACCTATGGCAACTTTGATGGGACTTTATTTTATTTGATGAATACATGTATTTGATGAATACATTGTTTTATTTGATGAATACATGAAGAATTACATTCTTAACAATGCTAAGTCTTCCAATTCATAAACAATTCATGAATGTAACATTTACTTATGGTGTTAGTTTCTTTCAACAATGTTTTATACTTCTCAGTGTGTAGGTCTTGCTCTTCTAATGACTATGTATATTCCTAAGAATTTTATTCTTTTGTATGCTATGGTGAATGAGAATGTTTTCTTAATTTCATTATTGGATTGCTTTACTGATCATGCAGCATATGGCCTCACTGCCCAGTTCTAGTATTTTCTTTTGCATTGTTTTGTTTTTACTAGATTCCCTACAGTTCATGCAGACTGGGAAGGCGGGAGACTCACGGTTCTCCCGGATAGAAAAGTCCCTCCCTATTCCAATTCCCGCCTTAACAGCTTTAGTTTTATCTTTTGATATGTTGTGGTTCAGCTTTAAAACACCATTTGAATACAAATAATCTTTTACCTTCATTGTGCAGATGAGGAAACTAAATGATCTCAGAATCACTGAGTAAATTTGGTATGTGGTTTACAATGAAATAAAATGGGGCACCTGGGTGGCTCATCCATCCAACTCTTGATTTCAGCTGAGGTCATGATCTCATGGTCTTGAGATCAAGCCCCCCATTGGGCTCTGTGCTGAGTGTGGAGCCTGCTTAAGATTCTCTCTCTCCCTCTCCCTCTGCCCCTCCTCTGTTCATGCCCTCTCTCTCTCTCTCTAAGTAAGTAAGTAAGTAAGTAAGTAAGTAAATAAAAACAAATAAGTAAATGAAATGAAAAGAAATACAACAAAGGAAAAATGAAGTATGACATGGAAATACAAAAGAAGGAAGTGAATCAGAAAATTGCCGCTAGTCTTGTTCCTAATGAAACATTTTATTCTCTCATTGTAAATATTAATTCATGGTGGATACAACTCTTCAGTTTTATGTAAATTTCATAGAAAAAATTTGTAGATTTGTCATTTTTCTTATCTCAAATTGAAGCTGCATTTGAAAAGGTTAAAAGGATGCATAATTACACTGTTATTAAATGTCATATAGGTGATAGTGTGCAGGTTAGGCCAAGTGTCTCTGTAACTCGAGTGTTAATTATTTGCAAACCTGCACGTGGGAGGCCCCTAAGGATATTTGTTACTGAAGTACTGGCCTTCTCCTGACTTCACTGCTGTTAGTGTCAGCAAAGCCAGGGAATCTGTCATGTCTCTCCTGTTTATTCATCGAGGGTGTAGTGGTATTTTAGCAATATTCTTGCTTTTCGTGTATAATTGTTTCTACTTTTGAATTTATGTCTCATGTAACATTTTAAAAATCCTATTCGTATGCAGAACTCACTTAAAATGTATAATATCCAACTTGTTATTAACTCTTTTTGACAGAGAGAAGTTAGTGAAAACTGAATACTGATAAGCAGGGAAAGAAAGCCACCAGGACTTTCAATTATTAATAGAAGTAGGAGTTATACCCAGAGACCTTTTGATACAAGATGCAGGTGGTGAATGGTCTTATTTTAAAATGGCATGGGACTCTGACAGCAAAAATAGTCTGGAAAGCCCGTCAAATTATGAAAACAAGAAAAGAGAATAATATATTCTCTGTATATATACATACACACACATGTTTTTAATATTTGGAAAAGTCTGCACTTAACCTTGGTAGAAAAATTTATCAAAATTGTTACACAGTAATTAGAAGCCATCGGGTTTTTGTCATTTACTTAAACTGTTCTTATATATTGTACTCATAGAAGGGTCTTCAGTTGGCTAAGAACAGAACAAAATAGCTACTTGTTATAAAGTATAAGATAAAGGTTCCTGTGTTTAAACCTACCTTTTTTGTTGTTGTTATGATATCAGGAGGGTATCAGGGAACACCTGAAAAGGAGAAATTGGGCCATTGCTATACAAGAAGATATTAGAAGTTTTACTACAGCATGAGTACTTTCACTTAGCAATAGCTTTACAACTGGGGATTTGTGTGTGACAATATATACAACTATAACCCTCTTCAAATGGAAAAGTTATGCTCCAAGGTCCAAAGGTATTTTTATAAACATATTGCTCATATAGAGAATCATAAATTTCAAATGTAGCACAGGAGGTATAGAAATGTAACTAACGTACTTTAATTTTACCAGTTGTTTTGGAATTTAGAAGCATTTGGGTTACATTTTGGTGGCCCAGGGATCATTTAAAATCTGTTTAGATCATGTGCACCCATGCCTTCTTTTTCTTTGGATCAATTTCCCTACAGCAAGAAAAGGTATACAGGATGCTTCCCTTCACTCTAAATCTGTCTGTGTTCAAAATTTATTTTATTCCAGTGGTGTTTTTCTTCAGTACCTGCCGTGGCAGAACGTCACTAACAAGCACTATACATTCAAACTATTGCCACCTCGCTATCTATATCATGTAACAGGGAGGTCAGATGTCTGGGCCTGAGGATCAAACCCTGGCTCTGTCCCTTATAAACCTGTGACCTTGGGCAATTTATTCAGTCTCCCCTAAAAACACCAACCTCATGCGATTGTTATGGAAATTAACATGGCTGTACATAAACCGAAGACCGGGCTCCTGACAGGCACTAAATTAAGAGATATGTAGTAACAATGTTTTGCTCATCACTATCTCAGGACCAGGGGATAAGACTTTTGGTGGGAAAAGTGCGGAAATGATGAAAACCATCTTCTGTTCTATTTCCTGCCTGTCCTCTGTCGTCTGTATCTCTTCACTGCAGTAAGTAGTAGGAAGGGGTGGAGGACACCACCGCCAACTCCAGACCTACCTCAGTGCTGCTTCCGGGATTCCAGTGAAGAGGATAAAGCAGACCCACTGAGTTTACTGCCCAGGCCAGCTCACTAGGGTGGTCAAGCAGACAAAGATGGAGTTAGAAGTTTTACTTAGGAGTGTAGACTATGCACTGGGCTGCGGAGTCTTTTGTGTTATATATATTTTTAAGCTTATGTATTTATTTCGAGAGAGAGAGGGAGAGAGCAAGAGAGATCAGGAGAGGAGCACAGAGAGAAGAGAGAGAGAATCTCAAGCAGTCTCTGCACTGTCAGCATAGAGCCTAATGCAGAGCTCAAACTCATAAACCATGAGATCGTGAACTGAGCCAAAATCAAGGGTTGGATGCTTACCTGACTGAGCCACCCAGGTGCCCCATTGTGTTATATTTCTTAAGGAGTCTGAGAAAAACCATCTCTGACAAGATGGGCTGCATGTCAAAAACCCTTAAATTAGACAACTCTTGTACTCATTAAATTAGGAGAGGTAATTTTTTAAAAATTCTAAAACCATGTGTGGGTGGGCAAAGGAGATAGAGGCTGATTTTTACATTGCTGGGGATACTCTAAGAGTTGGCGTTCAGGACAGTAAATTGAATGAGATTTAAGGGAAAAAATCATAAAATTAATCAAGACTACCATTGGTCAAGACTACCTTTTTGAGAAAATTCATTCTTCCATAAATTGAAAGGACTAGAATTGCTAACATTATTGAAGATTGATCTGCTGACCATCCAAGATTTACATCCTGCAAGAAAGAGTCGACTATATTTTCCTCTCCAGCTTGGACACTGATTAAACAAACGTGGGCCACATGCCTTCCACCAACAAATCAGTCACTGTCAAGAGGAATATAGGACAATGAAAGACTTGTCAGTGAAGGTGGACACCATGGATGACCACACCCTCCAGACTGCTCTTGTCCTCATATATTCTCCAAAGGAAAGGGGATAAATGTACCAGGTAATAGAGGATGAGAAAGTGTCCTAGACAAAATAACTGTCACAATCTGATATTCTAATCATGCCCTTTGCTGTAATAATATTCCTAAAATTATATCCCAAGAAGTAAGTTGAAATAGTGGGAGGGAGGGCTTATGTAATTACTATGCCATCATGTAATATCTGTCACATTTTAACAGAAAAAGAAAAACAAAACAAAACCTAACCTGGTAATAGCCCAAATGCTCGAATGCTGAAGTAAAGATACTTTGGCATATTATAATAATAAGTCATCTTATCCAATTCAATTTATTGAAGATTGAGAATGTACGTACTTTGTTTAACAGTTAGTGGGAACATAAGGATGGATAAGGCATGGTCCCTACGTGCCCTTAAGTGGTCACTAGGTAATGTCAGTGATAATGGTAATGAGTATTTTTGAGCACTTGCCATTTGATAGGCAGTGTGTCAAGGACGGTATTATTACATTCAATCCTCTGAACAATATTTTGAGATAAGTATTTTTGTTATATCCATATATTTTATTACATAGATGATGAAACTGATTTTAACTTTCCCAAAGGCACATAGCTAATAAATGATGGAAATGGGACTTCACCCAAGGCCTTCTAACTCCAAAGCTGACACTATGGTAGGGCTTTAAAAAAACATTTCGTAGGAACACAAAGAATATGATTATTTCTTTACAACATGATTGAGTTATAATTTTACATGCAATAAACTGCACACATGTAAAATATACAATTTAATAAACATTAATATGTGCCTGTGAAGGCATCTGATCTCTTTTCTGTGACTATAGGTTAATGTGCATTTCTAGAATTTTCTATTTGTTTGACTTGTTTGACTCAGCCTAATTATACTGAGATTCATCCATATTGTTGCATGTATCAAATACCAAAAGTTCAGTTACAGTATGTTTACCTGTTCAACTGTTGAAGGATATTTGAGTTCCCAGTAGTAGACTACTACAAATTAGGCTGTATGAACAGTTGTGTACAAGTCTTAGTATGGTCAGTGCTTCCATTTCTCTTGGATAAGCAGCTAGGAGTGAAAAGGCTGGTTCATATGAAAAGTGTATATTTAACTTTTTAAAAAATTTTAAACTCTTTATTTTGAGATAATTAAAGATTCTAATGCAGATGCAAAAAAAATAATATAAAAAGCCTGTGTACTCTTTACCCAGTTCTCCAATAGTAACATCTTGCATTACTACACAGTTATATAAAAACTGGGATACTGACATTAATAAAGTGAAAATGTACAACATTTCTATCACCACAAGGATTCCTTATGCTGCCCCTTTATAGCCATATCTACATTCCTTATATACCTCCTCACCAAGAACCAAGTACTAATTAGTTCTCCATTTCTAAAATTTATTTCAAGAATATTCTATAAATGGAATAATTTAGTAGAGAAACTTTAGGCACTAGCTTACTTTTGTTATTTCTTTCTTTTTTAATGTATATTTATTTATTTGGAGAAGGAAAGAGAGAGAGAGAGAGAGAGAGAGAGAGAGAGAGAGAGAGAGAGAGAGAGAGAGAAAGAGAGAAAGAGAATCACAAGCAGGCTCCATGCTGTCAGCACAGAGCCCAATGCAGGGTTCAATCTCATGAACTGTGAGATCATGACCTCAGCAGAAATCAAGAATTGGATGCTATACTGACTGAATCACCAAGAAAACCCTATTATTATTAAGTTTTAAAATTAATTTCCGTTTTAATTTAATTTTAATATACACTGTATATTAGTTTCAAGTGTAAAATACAGTGATACGACAATTCTATACATTATTCAGTGCTCATCATAAGTGTATTCTTAATCCCCTTCACCTATTTCACCCATCCCCCACCCACCTACCCTCTGGTAACTATCAGCTTCATCTCTATAGTTAAGAGTCTGTTTCTTGATTTGTCTCTCTCTTTTTTCCTCTTTGTTCATTTGTTTTATTTCTTAAATTCCACATGTGACTGTAATCATACAGTGTTTGTCTTTCTCTGACTTATTTTGCTTAGCATTATACTCTATAGCTCCATCCATGTTGTTGCAAATGGTAAGATTTTATTCTTTTTTATGGCCAAATAATAGTCCATTGTGTATATATACCACTTCTTCATAATCCATTCATCTATTGATGGACACTGGGCTGCTTCCATTATTTGGCCATCGTAAATAATGCTGTGATAAACAAAGGGGTGCATGTATAGCTTCTAATTAGTGCTTTGTATTATTTGGTAAATACCCAGTAATTGCTGGATCATAGTGTAGTTCTATTTTTAACTTTTTGGAGACTCTCCATACTGTTTTCCAGACTGGCTGCACCAGTGTGCATTCTCATGAACAGTGCAAGAGGGCTCCCCTTTCTCCGTATCTTCACCTACACTTGTTTTCTGTGGGTATTAGCTTTCTTCACTCAGCATAATTCTCTGGAGATTCACTCAGGCTGTTGTATTAGTTCTTCGACTCCTTTTCATTGCTGAGTAGCATTCCATAATATGGATTTACCACATTTGTTTAATCATTCACCCACTGAAGTACATTTATGTTGTCTCTAGTTTCAGGCTATTATAAAAAAGCTCCTATAAGCATTTATGCATATGTATTTATATAAACATAATTCTTCATTTTTCTGGGATAAATGCCCAGGAGAGCAGTTGCTTGGTGATACAGTAATTGCATGTTTAATTTATTTAAACATTACAAAACTGTGTTCCAGAGTGGCTGTGCCATGTTACTCTCCTACCAGCAACATGTGGCTAATCCAGTTTATTCACGTTGTCAGCATTTGGTATTATCACTATGTTTTACTTTAGCCATTCTTATAGATAAGTAGTGATATCTCATTGTGGCTTTAATTTGCATGTCTCTAATGGTTAATGAGGTAAACCTCTTTTCATGTACTTTGTTGCCATCTGTATATCCTCTTTAGTGAAAAACTCTGTTTTTTCCACTCTTCTAATCGGAATTTCAGAGTTCTTATGTATTTTAGATGTTAGCACACTGTCAGATATGTGGCTTGCAAATAATTTTTCACATTCGTTGCTCATGACTTTATCTTCTTTTTTTATAAGTTTATTTTGAGAAAGAGAGAGTGGGGAAGGGGCAGAGAGCGAGGGAGAGCGAGAGAATCCCGAGGCTCTGCACTGACAGTGCGGACCCCAATGTGGGGTTCAGACTCATGAACTGAGATCATAACCTGAGTGAAAGTCAGATGCTTAACCAACTGAGTCATCCAGGAACCCCATGTAATTTTGATAAGGTTCAGCTTTTCAGTTTTCCCTTATGGATTGTGCTTTGGTGACAAGTCTAAGAACTCTTGGCCTAGCCCTCCATCCTGAAGTTTTTTTTTCCCCTTTCTTCCCCCTAAAAGTATTATAGCTTTATGTTGCATTAAGCTTTATGATTACACAATATTTACCATAACGTGTAATATGTAGGTCAAGATATGTTTCTTTTTTAACATATGGGTGTCCATTTTCTCCATCGCCATTGTTTAAAGCCTATCTTTCCTACATTGGATTGCATCTGCACATTTGTCAAAACTAGGCATATTTGTGTGAGTATTTTGGGGGGGTTCTCTCTTCTGTTCCATTAATCTACGTGTCTATGTCTTAATAATACCAATCTATCTTGATTATCTTAGCTATTCTAGTTTGTCTTCCATAAAAATGTTAGAGGAATCTTGCCTATATCTATAAAATTTCTTGCTGAGGTTTTGATGGGAATTGTGTTAAATCAAAGGGAGAATTGACTATGCTCTTTCCTCCAATCCATAGACATCTTATAACTCTCCACTTACTGATATCTTTGACTTTTAAATTCAAGTACAATTAACATACAAAGTTATATTAGTTTCAGGTATACAATATAATGATTCAACAATTCGGGGTGCCTAGGTGGCTCAGTTGGTTAAGCATCCGACTTTGGCTCAGGTCATGATCTGGTGGTTTGTGAGTTCGAGCCCCATGTTGGGCTCTGTGCTGACGGCTCAGAGCCTGGAGCTTCCTTCAGATTCTGTGTCTCCCCCTATCTCTCCCCTCTCTCTGCCCCTCTCATGCTCATGCTCGGTCCCTTGATAATAATAATACTTAAAAATAATCATTCAACAATTCTATACATTACTCTGTGCTCATCATGATAAGATTACTCTTAATCCCCTTACTCTCTTTCACTTATCTACCTACACATCCTCCCCTCTGGCAATTAACAATTTGTTCTCTACATTTAAGAGTCTGTGTTTTTTGTCTCTCTTTTTTTTAAATTTGTTTCATTTTTTACATTTTACACATGAGTGAAGTTATATGTTATCTATCTTTCTCTGACTGACTTATTTCACTTAACATTATACCCTGTAGATCCTCCAATGTTGTTAGAAATGGCAAGGTTTCATTCTCTTTTATGGCTGAGTTGTATTCCACTGTCTATATATACATCTTTTTTTTTTGGATAACTGAATTTGTTTATTTCTATCATGATTTTCCCCAAAAAGATTTTTTTATTTGAGTATAGTTGACACAGTATATTACATTAGTTTCAGGTGCACAAGTTGATTTGACAAGTTTATGCTTGACATGATACTATAGTCACAAGTGTAGCTACCATCTGTACTATTAATATTGCTATTTCAATAACATTTACTGTATTCTCTCTGCTGTGCCTTTTATTCTCATGACTTGTTCATTCCATAACTGGAGGCCTGTATTTCCCTCTCCCCTTTATTCATTTTGGCCAAGCCCTCACCGATCTCTTCTCTGGCAATCAGTTTATTCTTTGTATTAATACATCTGATTCTGCTTGGTGTTTGTTTAGGGTTTTGTTTTTGTTTGGTTTGGTTTTTTATTAGATTCCACTTATTAGCAGAATCATATGGTCTTTGTCTTTCTCAGTCTGACTTATCTCACTTAGCATATTACCCTCCAGGTCTATCCCTGTTGTCTCAGATGGCACAATCTCATCCTCTGTGGTGTGTATGTATGTGTGTGAGTACCACATTTTCCTTATCCATTTATCTATTAATGGATACTTAGGTTGTTTCCATATCTTGGCTATTGTAAAAAATGCTGCAATCAACATAAGGGTACATATATCTCTTCAAATTAGTGTTTTCATTTTCTTTGGAGAAATACTCAGTAGTGAAATTATTGGATCATATGGTATTTCTATTTTAAATTTTTGAGGAGTCTCCATATTGGTTTCCATAGTGGATGCACCAATTTACATTCCCATCAATAGTCTGATTTCTTTCATCAGCATTTGTACTTCTCAGCTTTTCCATCTAAATAATTTTCTCTCTCTTTTTCCAGTGATTGCAAATAGAATTCTATTTTAAATTTCAGTGTTCATGTGTTCACTTTGGGGGTTTAGAAAAACAAAAAATGTTTTAATGTTTGTGTTGTATCCTGCAACCTTGATGAACTCACTCACTTATTATTACCTGAAGTTCTTTGCAGATTCCTTAGAATTCTTTCCATAAATAGTTTTATTTCTTCCTTTGTGATATGTATGCTTATTATTTCCTATTCTTGCCTTATTTCACTGGCTAGAACTTCTAGTACAATGTTGAATAGGAGTCAAGAGAATAAATATATGTGCCTTATTTCCTGTTTTAGGGAGGACAGCATTCATTCTTTCACCATTAAGTGCATGTTAGCTATAAGTTTTTTGTAGATGCTCTTTATCAGGTTGCACAAGTTTTCCTCACTTCTAATTTTTGTTAAGTTTTTATTAGGAATGATTGTTAAATTTTGTCAAGTGCTTTTTTAGCCTCTTAATATTCTGGATTATATGTTTTTTAAGTTTTTATTTGAATTCCAGTTAGTTAACATACAGTAAATAGTCATTCAAAACATCCACTTAACACCTGATGCTCACGACAAGTGCCCTTTTTAATCCCCATAACCTATTTAAGCCATCCCCTCACTAACATCCCTTCTGGTAACCATCAGGTTATTCTCTATGGTTAAGAGTCTGTTTCTTGGTTTGCCTCTCTCTCTCCATTTTCTCCTTTGCTCATTTGTTTTGTTTTTTTTTTTTAATTCCACATAGGAGTGAAATTATATGGTATTTGTCTTTCCCTGACTGACTTATTTCGCTTAGCATAATACTCTCTAGCTCCACCTATATCATTGCAAATGTCAAGATTTCATTATGTTTACTGCTGAGTAATATCCCATTGTATATATATACCGCATCTTTTTATCCTTTTATCAGTTGATGGACACTTGGACACCTATTTGTTAAGTTTTGAGTATTGAACCAACTATACATCCTTGGAATAAATTCCATTTGATTATTGTGCATAATTTTTTATATGGTGGAATTCTATTTGCTGATAAAAAGGTTTTATGCATCTATATTCATAAGGGGTATTGAGTTTTTGGTACTGTCTCTGGTTTTAGTGTCGGGTAATAATGGGTTCAGAATATGGGTTGAGGAGCGTTCCCTCAGACTGGGGGAAAATATTTGCTTAATACATATTTGGTATAGGACTTAAATCTAGAATATATATAGAACACTTAAAACTCAATAAAAATAAGACAAACAGCCCAATAAAATTATGAACAAAATATGTGAACAGATAACTTACCGAGAAAGAGATGTGGATGGCAAATAACACATAAAACAATTCCCAATATCATTGGCCATTATGCAATGCAAATTACAACTACAATAAAATACTACTGTAGACTCACTCAGAAGGTGAAATTAAAAAGATTGACAATACCAAGAGTTAGTGAGGATATGGAGTAGCTGAAATGCTCTAAGCATCTGGTATGAATTTAAAAATGAAAAAACCACTCTGGAAAGAAGTATGGTGTACCTTATAAAGTTAAACATACATGTACTATACAAACCTATAATCTCACTTCTGGATATTTACCAATGAAAAATGAAAATATATGTCCCACTAAGAATTGCCCATGTATATTTGTAGAAAATCTATAGAAGATATGCATAATGGCCCCGGACTGGATTCAAATATTTTTTAAGTTTATTTATTTATTTTGAGAGAGAGAGAGCATGAGTGGGGGAGAGGCAGAGAGAGACAGATGGAGAGAGAGAGAAAATCCCAAACAGACTCTGAGCTGTTAGCTTGGAGTCCAATGCAGGCCTCAAACCCATAAACAATGAGATTGTGACCTGAGCTGAAATTAAGAGTTGGCTGCTTAGCCAACTGAGCCACCCAAGACTGGATTCAAATGCCCAAGTCATGAATGGATAGACAAACTGTGTCACATCTATGCAATGGAATACTATTCATACTTATACATAAAACAACAATCAAAAGAATTATGATAAATGAAAGACACCAGATATATATGGTGATGATATTTTACAAAAGACAAAACTATAAAGGGTCCGAAAACATGTTGATGATTGTCTAAAGCTAGGAATGAAGGAAAGGATTTACTTCAAGTAGGCAGAGGAAGATTTGGGGGATGATGAAAATGGAAATCTTGAGTGTAGTGATGGTTATATAACTGTATGTGTTTGTTAAAACTCATCATATCAGGAGTGCCTAGGTGCCTTAGTTGGTTAGACATCTAACTTGGTTTCGGCTCAGGTCATCTCATAGTTTGTGAGTTTGAGGCTCCCATCAGGATCTGTGCTCACAGCATGGAGCCTGCTTGGGATTCCCTCTGTCTCTCTCTCTCTCTGCTCTGCCCCACTCTCTGTCTCTCTCTCAAAATAAATAAACTTTAAAAAACTCATCAAATTATACATTTTAAGATAATATATTTTGCTACATGTAAATTACCTTAATAAATCTGATAAAATTATTTGTGTAGCTAAATTTTGCTATATCACTTACAATTTAAATTTGCATCCTCAGGTTTTAAGAGCACATGCACTTCTATATCCTGCCAATGAGTGATATTAAACAAACTTTTTGATCTTTGTTAAACTTATAGATAAAAAGTAGTATACCATTGCTTTTTTTACTTATAACTTTTTAAATAATTTTTTAAATTTATTTATTTATTTTGAGAGAGACAGAGACAGTGCAAGTGGGAGAAGGGGAGAGAGAGGGAGACAGAGAATCCCAAGCAGGTTCTGCACTGTCAGCACTGAGCCCAATGTGGGGCTTAAACTCATGAAATCGTGAGATGGTGACCTGAGCTGAAACCAAGAGTCAGACACTTAACCGATTGAACCACCCAGGTGCCCCTTTACTTGCAACTTTTAAGGCAGGTGCAGGATGAGTATTTGTTTTTATTCTTAGTACATTTTATATGTGAAATGACTTTTCATATTATTTCCCATATTTCTATTAGTGGTGTTTATCTTTTCCAACTGAGTTGTAAATAGTTATTGTGGATATTTGTTTATTTATCTGATAACAATTTATTTTTATTTCATTTTTTTAAGTCAACTTCACACACATTATGGAGCCCAGCACAGTGCTTGAACTCATGACCCTGAGAACAAGACCTGAACTGAAATCAAGAGTCAGTCACTTAACAAACTGAGCCACCTATGTGCCCCTCACTGTGGATTTTTAAAAGGCACTGTATAATTAACATTCAAATATTCTTGCCAATATATTATTTTTAACTTTAATATATAGCATATGTATAATTTTCATTGGCAATGTTACTAATTTTTATGTAGTCAAATTTGATTATTTTTTCCCTTAATATAATCCAGGTTTTATATCATATATCCCTACCCCAAGATTATATACAATAATCTATATTTTCTTCTATTATCTTATAGAGGCGTTTTTGTTATCAAATTCTGGTCTGTGCAGAATATATGTG
The DNA here is from genome assembly GCA_004023785.1 of Mungos mungo. Classification (NCBI taxonomy): domain Eukaryota; kingdom Metazoa; phylum Chordata; class Mammalia; order Carnivora; family Herpestidae; genus Mungos; species Mungos mungo. Next base: position 46,735 of record PISW01008943.1, read on the forward strand.
GGTATAAGTTGTCTGAACATGACCTATTTGAAGAATTTAGCTTTTTCCCATGAATACTACCTTTGGCAATACTAAATTTACATGTTTTTTATACTTTATTCTGTTCCATTCATTTTTCTAGTCATATGTGATATTACTTTAAATGTTGATAATATTCACAATCTCACCTTAAGAAATGAGTGTGCATCTATCTATCTTCTATCTGCATCTTATCATAAGAAAGATAACAAATAACTGCTGAACTTAGTATTTTAATGCAAAGTATCAATCTTTTAGCTACATCATTTTATACTTATTACTGAGTGTTATATTTGTATTAGATGAAAATAATAACAAATTTAAAAGCAAAATGTAATAATATAGGATACTTGGAAATTTTTAATGTTTTAGCATCAGTGACTGGACTTACAGTACTATATTTAGTTGCCCTGTTTAATACCTCTAACATAATAAACTCTTTTTGTAGTTTTATAGTCTCCTCCAAGGAATGATTGGTAATTATGTTTAGTGCAGCAAATAGTGAGTTTCTGATTGCACTGCAGCTCTAGTTCATTAGGACTGAGCCAGAATGAGCTTGCACATTTTGAATTAGACTGCAAAAGGGTACAAGTAGTAAATGAACCTTGGCACCATTTCCAGACTGGCATGTGAAAACCCAAAAGGCACCCTTTGTCCATAGTCACTTCCTCAAATACTGAAGAATTAATAATGCTTCTTTTCAAAATGAATGTGTTAAAATTGGAAGCCTGAAGAACAAATCTTTTTAAATAACAAGGTCAGTAAACATGAATCACCATTTGTATACAGATCCAACAGATTATAAGAGTGGACTGAGTTTTCCAAGGCCTTTCTAGCCTGGGTATCAATGGTGTCCTGGTAACAGCAACAGTCCCAGGTCCTCATCTTTTCTGTTTCAGGGTGTTTTATATGAATTCTAGGTATAAAACATATAGCTAGATTGTATTTTGAAATCTTAGTTGACATTCTTGACTGGTTTAATCCATCCATTTATCATGACCAGTCATATATTTGGATTAATTCCTACCACATTTGGTTGTTTTCTACTTTCTAGGCTTTTTATTTGTTCCTCATCTTTGCTTGCTTGCTTACGTATGTATATATGTAAGTATGTATGTCTCATCATCATCATCATCATCATTATTATTAATTCATTCGTTGGATTAAATTTTCTTCTTTTTCAGTGCAAAAAGGTGTTTTTATTAAAGCACAGGGACAGGACCCATGGGCAGAAAAAACTCGAATTGAGTTTTCTTTACTCTCTTTACCTTACTTTCCTGATTTGGGAGTTACTGTTATACTTAACTGAAAATCTAAGATTGGTCAGTATCTCTCTGTAAAAGGTAAGGACTCTAATTACAACATGCCCCTACCATCCACCCTCTTCCATATTAATTTGGATTGTTTTTCAGCTTCGCTTTATTTTGTCCAGTTCTGTAATAGTGATTCTTCATTTTCTTTTTTATATAATCAACTGTTAATTTGATTAACCATATTGTTTTGCTCAGATTGTTCTTACAGCCCACATCTTACTCTGGGTTAAATTTCCTAAAGTATACATTTTTACAAATCTTTCCTCAGGGGTCTGAATGCATACATGTATCTGTTGCTTATGTTGAGGGATTTTGTTTTTCCTTACTCTTGAAGACAATTCACTGGGAAGGTTTATAGACTTAGATTTATTTTCCCTCAGCATTTTGAAATTATCATTCTATCATTGTATGACTGTCAACAAAACAAGTCTATAGTCAGTCAGTTGAATTTTTTTCCATTATAAATATGTTGTCTTTTTTTCTTTGGTGTCCTAAAACTATCTTTCTGTCTTTGGTATTCTGTATTTTGGTGACAATGTATTTACTTCTCCATTACATGTGATTTATCCAGTAGGGGAAGTGGTGTATATTCAGTCTGAAGATTCATGTCTTTACTTTAATTCTAGAAAATTTAAAGCCATTTTCTCTTCAAATATTGATGCTACTCTATTATTTCCTTGCAGAATTATTTTGAGATATATGTTAGACTTGCTAATTATATCCATCTCTTATAACCTCTCTTTTGTGTTTTCCATATTTCTAATCTGCATTCTGCATAATATCCAGTGATCTACATTCCAGGTCACTAATTCTCTTTTCTACCATTGAAACATTTACTGAATTTTAAATTCTAATGCTTATAAAGACTACATCCATTTATAAAAATATACTTGGTCCTTTTTTAATTTTGCCTACTTTTTTCTCACAGTGACTTATTTATCATCATGATTACTGGTACTTCTTTCATCTCTGACCATTTTAGTAAATGTATTTTATACACTATTTGAGATTATTCATTATCTCAAATTCTTAGACTGTCAGTTCTCCAGATTGTTATGTCTGGTGACTCTTCCTCACACAAGATCACATCATGTTGTTTGTGAATATTTATCACTAGCTTTATTCCAGGAAGGATTTGCTTCATATGTGAGAATTAATGCATCCTGGGGTGTGGTGGAAGGTCCCCATGGAGCAATTTTGTGAATTTTTTTCCTTGCTGTGTGCCTTCAAATTATTTCAATATTCATGGATATTTTTTTTATTTTTAATGTTTTACTTATTTTTGAGAGAGAGAGAGAGGGGAGAAGGAGAGAGAGAGAGAGAGGGAGGGAGGGAGGGAGAGAGAGAGAGAGAGAGAGAGAGAGAGAGAGAGAGAGAGAGAGAATGAATAGGGGGGAAGAAGAGAAGGAGGGAGACACAGAACCCAAAGCAGGCTCCAGGCTCTGAGCTGTCAGCACAGAGCCTAATGCAGGGCTCGAACTCATGAACTGACATCATGATCTGAGCCAAAGTCATCACTTAACTGACGGAGTCACACAGGTGTTCCATCATGGATAACTTTTAAATCAATGTCTTACAGCATGGGATAGTATAAATTCAAATACTCTACACCATTCACAGTACTGGTAGAGTGTCTCATGGTTTATTTTCTTAGAAGAGACCCCCCCGTCCTCTGATCTTCACAAAATCAGGCAGAGGAACAGTTACTTTGCATTTTCTAAAAACTTTATGGGTTAAATTCACCTAGTCTCCTTTTCATAGAAATAGCATACTTTGGGAACCCTGGATTTATTCAGGGGGCTTAGTTCCAGTTTCTTCTTTGGGCTCAGTGCTATATCCCAAAGTTTGCTTAATCTCTATAAACACATTAAAATTCCTATTCCTAGTTATTAGACCTGATTAGGACTTCCCCTTCTGGTGATGATAGGAAGGTAATTTAGACCACTACTCCTATTGAAGAATACTAAACAAGGTTAGAAAAGAATAATCAATTCCATGTCTGGGAATATATCCAAAATAATTAAAAGCAAGGTTTTGAAGAGATATCTGTACACCCAAGTTCATAACAGCACTATTCACAATAGTCAACAGATAGTAACCCAAGGGTTCATCAGTGGATGAATGGATAAGCAAAATATGATATATACATACAGTGTAATATTATTTGCCTTTAAAAACATACAACTCTGACACATGGTATGACATGGATGAGCCTTGAGGACATTACGCTAAGTGAAATAAACTAGTTACCAAAAAATGGGTATTAAATGATTCTATCTATATAAAGTACTTAAATTAGTCAAAATCAAGAGATATAAGGTGAAATTGTAGTTGCCAGGGGCTGGAGGAAAGGTAGATTATGGAGTTATCATTTAATGGGCATAGAGTTTCAATTTTGCAAGATGAAGAGTTCTGGAGATGAATATTAGTGATGGTTACACAACAATATGAAAGTAGTTAATATCACTGAACTCTACACTTAAAGATAGTTAAGATGATAAATTTTATTTTGTGTGTATTTTACCAAAATAAAAAGTCTAAAATAATTCATTGGTCATAGTTTATGTATTATTTTTATACTCACAATTCTATTGATCTATGTCTGTCCTTATGCCAGTAGCACATTGTTGTGATTATGTAGCATTGTAGTAAGTTTTGAAATCAGAAAGTGTGAGTTCCTCTACTTTGTTCCTCTTTTTCAAGATTGTTTTGGCTATTTGGGGCCCTTAACAATTCCATATGAATTTGAAGATTGGCTTTTCCAATTCTGCAATTAAAAAAAAAAAAAGGCCATTAGGTTTTGCTAGGGATTGCACTGAAACTGTAGATCATTTTGGGTATTCTTCTCATCTTAATAATATTATGTCTTCCAATTCATAAGCAAAGGTATTATTCCATGTATGTAGGACCTCTGTAGTAGTCTCTGTTCTCCAGATCAACAACAAATAGGATAGAAGATGAGAGAGAGAGAGAGAGAAAGAGAGAGAGAGAGAGAGAGATTGATTGATTGATTTACTATAAGGAAATTGTTCTTGAAGTTATGGAGGCTGAGAAGTTCAAGATATGCGGTTGGCCAGATGGAGACATAAGGAAGCTAATGGTATTGTTTTAATTTGAGTATGAATGACTGAGAATCAGAATCACCAATGGTGTAAGTTCCAGTCTGAGTCCAAGTCTGAGGGAAGGGAATATCACTGTATCCATTCTGGGACAGGCAGGGACAAAGATTTCTTTCTTACTCTGCCTTTCATTCTGCTTAAGACTTCAATGGATTGGATGAAGCTCACCCACATTGGGGATAACACTTTGCTTTATACAATATACCCATTAAATGTTAATCTTGCCTGGAAACATCCCCAAAGACACACCAGAAATAATGTTTAACCAAGTATCTAAGCACTATGACCCAGTCAAGATGATAATTAAAATTAAACATCACGCTTGGTTCTTACCTGTAGCCAAAGTTGAGAACCATTGCTCTAGAAACTGGAAAAAATAAAATCTACAGCCTGGAACTGTCACCGAGGAGTTAACAGACATCTTAATGGTCAGGTGCTCCTTACAAGAAGTAGAAATACCAGTTAAGAGAACAGCTAAATAGGTTGGCTTGGGATATAGAAATTGGAGGAAATGCTATTCTAACAAACGTTTTCTTTATGTGCACCTAGAAACATATTCATTTTTTCCCTATATCTTCATACAAGAGAAGCAGATTCCAAACATGTAAACAGGAATTTTTATCTCTTTTACGTAATGAACTACTAATTCAGGTTAGTTGCATGAACAAGAAAAATGACTTTAATTTTCCAGCATAATTTGAAAACTTGCCATTCAATTACTAAATATTTAAAAACTTTTCAGTATGTTCCCCCTTGTATTCTTATAAACCTTTTATGAGTTGGGAAAAATTAGTGTCACATTCATGAATAAGTAAGCACAAAGGCTGGATTAGTGCAAATTCAATGATCCCACTATTTTCTTTTGTCATTTGGCAGCAAGAATAGACTTAACATCTGAACATAATCAGCACCAAATCTTGATGTTTTATTCTACAACTCCAAATTTCAAAATACGGAATTTGGATCTGTCCTCTGTTAGCATATTTAGGCATGAAAGGCAAACTTTTGAGTGTGAATCCTATTCCCTATTGGCCAAATATGGATCCTTTATTTATTTAGCAAAGCATCTTTGTCACAGCAATGGTAAAAAGTGCACAAAGAAATGAGAAAGGCCAGTAATAACATAATCTTATCTTAATCAAAAGCTAATTTCTGACTTCTTCCTAGCTATAATAAAGCTAAACTCAGAGCTAAATACCTCAGGCAGGACAGAAAACAACCTCAGAACAAACTTAAACCACTTGAGTTATGACCTCTATTTGTGTATACTGTATGATGTAGCTAACTTTGGGAATGCCAACAAAAGCTCTCTTTTTTATTAATTTAAACAGAAGGAAATTATAATATGTACCTCATAAGGTTGTCATAAATGTGAAATGACATAACCTATTTAAGATCAATAGCATAGCTTTAGAGATGTATTCAGTAGGTGCTTGCTTCCTCCATCTGTCTTCTATTTTTTAAGTTTATTTATTTTGAGAGAGACAGACAGACAGACAGCATGAGTGGGGGAGGGGCAGAGCGAGGGAGACAGAGAATCCCAAACAGGGCTGATGCAGGCTCAGACTCCTGAAACCATGAGATCAAGACCTGAGTCGAAACCAAGAGTCTTACGTTCAACCAACTGACCCACCCAGGAACCCCTGTCTTATAATAGTTTCCATCACCTTTCCACTTTCCCAGATAGAATGCATCTGGACTTCACTTAGGCTGAGGTTGACCTGAAATGGACAGAAGAAAATAATCCTTGCCAAAACTCAATATTTGATGGAAATGAAGCTGAGGGGTATATATGACAATATTTATATATTTTTGACATTTACTCTTTAAAAAAATGAAGGTGTACCCCTACCTTGCACCACACACAAAAATGAACTCAAAATTCTAAATATAGGAGCTGAAAGCAGGAACTCTTAGAAGAAAATATAGTGGTAAGTCTTCATAACCTTGGATTTGGCAGTGGATTCTTAAATATTATATAAAAAGTATTAGCAATAAAAGAAAAAAACAGTTAAAGTAGACTTCATCAAAATTTAAAATTTTGTGCAGCAAAGGACCTAATCAAAAAGTGAAAAGACAACGTATAGGATTAGGAAGACTATTTGCAAATGATATATCTGACAAGGAAATAGCACCTAGGATATATAAAAACTTCTACAACACAATAATAACAAAAAGATCAACAACACAAATTTTAAAAATGGAATGAAGAACTTGTATAGACATTTCTCCAAAGAAGATATACAAATGGCCAAAAAACACACGAAAAGATGCTCAATATTCTTAGTCAACAATAAAATGCAAATCAAAATGACATAAAGTACCACCTCACCACCACTAGGATGGCATCAACAACAACACAAACACAAGAACAAGAGAATAAAACAAGTCCTGTTGAGAATGTGGAGAGATTGAAAATCTTGCACATTGCTGGTTATAAAGTAAAATGATCCAGTCATTGTGGAAAATAGCTTGATGGTTCTTCAAAAAGTTAAAAATACAATTATCATGACCCCATAATGCAACTCCTAGGTACATAGCCAAGAGAATTGAAAACATCCTTCAACAAGTAGATGTACACACATGTTCACAGCAGCAGCCTTCACAAAAGCCAAAAGGTAGAAATAACCTAAAGGTCCATCAATGAATGAATGGATAAGCAAATGATAGTATGTACACACAATGGAATATAATTCAGCAATAAAAAGGAATGGAGTACTGACACATGCTACACCATGGATGAACCTAAAATTAGGATAGGGTCCCTGGCTGGCTCAGTAGGTAGAGCCTGAGACTCTTGATCTCAGGGTTGTAAGTCTGAGACCCATGTTGGGTGTAGAGATTACTTAAATAAATAAATAAATAAATAAATAAATCTTTAAAGATATATTATGGTAAATATAAGAAGCCAGACATAACAGGTCACATATTATATAAACCCCTATATATGAACTACCAGAATAGATAAATTCATAAAGATAGAATATGATGAATTGGTGGCTGCCGGAAGCTGGAAGCTGGCAGGGAGGAGACGATGGGGAGAAACTACTTAAGAGTCAAGAGGATTTTACCCTGGAGTGAGGAAATGTTTTGTAACTAGATACAGGTGGTGATTGCACAACACTGTAAATATACTACTTGCCACTGAAATGGTACTTTAAAATGGCTATTTTTATGTTATATTACTTAACCTCAACAATTTTTTTAAAAGAATACTGTATATCCACAGAAATTCCAGGAAACCTGGAGAAGTGGGCTTGGAAATTGACCAGTAAAAAAAATTTCAGAATTACATGAAATTCATGCTATAGAATCAGTCTGGAGGGCACGTGCTGCTCTGAGATTGAGGCTGGCGTATATTGCATAGATTCCACAGCTTGCATAGAACCTTTATCTCTTCAGTCATGAATGGTGCCATGGACACAATTATTACTCCTGGAAGTAGAATGTTGTGCCACTGTCCAAAAGTGAATTATTTTTTAAATGTTTATTTATTTATATTGAGAGTGAGAGAGAGAGAGAGCAAGCAGGGGAGGGGCAGAGAGAGAGAGGGTGAGAGAGAATTCCAAGTGCAGAGCCCTGCAACAGGGTTTGATCCCATGAACCAAGAAATCATGACCTGAACCGAAAACAAGAGTTGGATGCTTAACCAACTCTTCCACCCAGACTTCACCCAAAATGAATTCTTCATTGGTCCTGCATCTTTGCTTCCTTATCTCAGAGTCCTAAGGGGGCACATTTGATGAGCTGAATCTAATTCAAGTGTCTACTTCCTAGCACAAGGGGTTAGAAAGAAAAGTATTTTGGCTTTTTCTATTTGCACAGTGAGAGGCAGGTTTTACCTGATTCACTGGGCAAGAAATTCCTTAACAACAACAAAAAATAGTTCAGAGGTTGAGTGGTCTTTTTCCTCCAAATGGTATATGTCTACTGCATATTTAACCTTGACTTGAAGTTTTAGGTCATGCAATAAATAAATACTGGGAAAGGAGAAAAATATCTCTATTTGCAGATGACATCCCAGTGACAAACTGGAAATGTTAGTGAAAAACTCTAAGAACTACTGAGAAAATTTATTAAAATGGATGGATACAAGATGAGTATACAAACGTCAATAGCTTTTCTTATCCATAATGAAAACTGAAAATTTTCCCATTATCATAACATCAAAAATAATAAATACTAGGGATGCTTGGGTGGTGCAGTTGGTTGAGCCTGGGACTCTTGGTTTCAGTTCACGACATGACCTCACTGTTCATGAGACGGAGCCCCGCACTGGGTCTGTGCCCAAGTGGAGCCTGCTTGGGATTCTCCTTCTCCCTCTCTCTCTCTGCCCCTTCCCTACTTTTGCTCCCCGCCAAAATAAACTTTAAAAAAAAAGTAAACACTTAAAAAGCATGTGATGAAAAATTCTGTACAGTAGTCCCCCCTCATCCACAGTTTAGCTTTCTGCAGTTACAGTTGCCTGAAGTTTCAGTTTTATGGTCAATTGTCAGAAGGCTGGTGGTTGCCTAAGTCACAAGGCCTAGTCATCTACCTCACTTCATCTCATCATGCAGGCGTTTTACCTCACAACATCACAAGAAGGGGGAGTATAGTACAATATTTTGAGAGAGATACCGCATTCATATAACTTCTATTACAGTATATTATTTTATTATTAATTATTGTTCATCTCCTCCTAGATATAATTTATAAATTATACTTTATTATAGGTATGTATATATAGCATATATACGGTTTGGTGTTATCTGTGGTTTCAAGCATTTTGTGGGGGTCTTGGAACATACACCCTGCAGATAAGGGGGGATGATTGAAATCTTATAAAAAACATAAAGCAAAACTTTATTTTATTTTATTTAAAAAATTTTTAAAGTGGGGAACACTGATATCTCCGTAGGCCTGCAAACATCAAACTGAGAGGATTTAATGTTTTATTTATTTTTGAGAGACAGAGAGAGACAGCATGAGCAAGGGAAGGTCAGAGAGAGAGGGAGATACAGAATCTGAAGCAGGCTCCAGGCTCTGAGCTAGCTGTCAGCACAGAGCCCGACGCGAGGCTCGAACCCACGAACCGAACCGTGAGATCATGACCTGAGCCAAGCCGGACGCTTAACCAACTGAGCCACCCAGGCACCCCAAAGCAAAACTTTAAAAAACAGACATGGTATATCTATCTAGAATTGGAAGTTAATACTATAAAAAATTCAGTCCTCCCCAAATTAATACATAAACCTAATTTAATCCAAATCAGAAGGGTAATTCCTGGAACTATATAAAGATTCATATGGAAAAGTTTATATGGAAGAAGAAAAATCTCCAAAAATATACAAAATGTTGTGAAAAACAATGGAGAATAGCTAAAATATTGTGAAGAATAATTGCCTTCAGACATTAAACGTTACTATAAACCTACTGTAATCACTATAGTGTAGCATAAGCATTAGAGCACCTAGAAGGAACAGAGAGGCAGACACTAAACTACCTTATAAGGGTGTCTTTTTTATTTAGTTATAACATGGTGGCTTTTTAAATAAATTGTGGGGTTTTTATAGTTGACCAGAGAACAATGCATATAGTCTGAATCTTTCTTTTAAATGTTAATTTATTTTGAGAGTGAGTGAGAGAGCGAAAGAGAGAGAGAGAGAATCCCTGTGCTAACAACGCAGAGCCCAATTCCAGGAACCATAAGATTGTGACCTGAGTGGAAATCAAGAGCTCGAAGCTTAATGAACTGAGCTACCCCAAGAGCCTTTCATATAGTCTGATTCCGGTTGACTAAAAAAAGGGTGGGTTGTGTGTGTAGATGGCTGTCTGTTCACACACACACACACAAAGCCTGGGGACATTTATGCCAAATTTTAACAGTGATTAATTCTGGGAATTAGGATTTAAAAGGGAATAGGGAGAAAGGGGAGAGAGGTAGGATTTACTCTTTATTTGAAATATATGCTTCTGTATGATTAGTTTAGGTTGTTTGGGTTTGCTCGCTTTTGTTTACAAAGAGAATGAAGGCACCGTTTGACAGAATCAACAACATAACTGAGCAACAAGCACTGAATTTACTTTCACTATTCTCTGTTGACACGTGCACAGTGGGCCTAATTTATTTTTTAATGTTTACATTCTGAATGTTGCTTCTTTAATAAAGACTTTAGCAACTCTGGGGCCTCAGCAGTATGTCTGCATTATAACCTTTTCCATTGTACAGACTATGCCTTTTGACTTAGTGCATCCTACTAATTATGCCCAGCAATACGTCTCTTTATTTCTGGTAGGCATATGGCAGCTGACATTAAAAATTACATTCCCTGGCCCCCAGTGCAGCTAGGTACTGCCACATGGCCAAGTTGTGGGCAATGGGGCTGTAAGGAGTGAATGTTCGGAAAACGGGAGTTCCTCACCTGCGTTTGTTTTGTTTTGTTTTGTTTTTTAGAATTTATTTTTGGGAGTATTTTTAGGTTCACAGCAAAATTTAGGAGATGGTATAGAGATTTCTCATATACTTCGTGCTGAAGAAATTTTTAAAAGCCATTTTTAGCATGAAGGATTAGATTATGTAAAGGAAATTTTGCTGATGAATACTCTACTTCTGAGATTATTCTTTTTAGCAGTTATGTATGAAAGTCATAGAATCATTTAAGCCAAATTAACATTTGTCTGTTGGATTATGTTACTGAGTTTGAAATACTAACTTTACAAATCTGTATTTATAGTTTTTATTGACCTAAACTGGCCAAACTTAAGCTGCTAATGCTTCCTATATTTACCAAAGAAAGCAAAGGATAGAAAAACATTTCACTGTGAAATGTGTCATCCTCCAGGAGTTTCATCAAATTGTCTTTGCCCACTAGCTACAATAAAGCTAATGCATCTACTAACATAAAATAGTGCACTGGTTTTGTTGAGGTTTATTTACTAGTCTAATGATTATTTCACTAAGCCAGGATTCGAAATGACAACCACATGGATAATTGCATTGTAATGTGTTTTCTTTTCAATTTAGTCAGGTTTAATTTCATATCTAAAAGAACTAATGCCTTTCAAATGCTGTGATTGGTGTAATATGAATGAAAAACTATTTATTTGTAAAGTATTTGAACATTAGTTCTAATACTATCAACTGTGTTCTTTTCAAAGTACTTTTTAGTAATATAATTATCAACAAGTTATTTATTACTCATTTGATAAATTAACTTTTATATTTAAGAATAAGTATTATAAATTTATTATACATTTTTGTGACTAGGAAATGTAAGATTGTTAGCTCTCTTTTCTGCAAACTTTGAGCTCTGTGACTGCTATCCATATGAAATGGAACTTACCTGTAAGGATCACTTAATTAAACTCTTGGTCGCCATAGAATGGCCAGTTAAATTCTGTCCTACCTTGGAACACCTGGGTGGCTCAGTAGGTTGAGTGCCAGACTCTTGGTTTCAGTTCTTGTCATGATCTCACGGTTCATGGGTTTCTGTTCCACATCAGGCTCTGCACTGGCAGTGCAGAGGCTGCTTGGGATTCTCTCTCTGCTCCTCCCCTGCTTGCTCTCTCTCTCTCTCAAAAGAGATAAAAAATACACAAATAAATAATATAAATAAATAAATTCTGTCCTGCCTTATCATTTTGGTATCTTCTAATAAATAGAAGATCTTAATTACAATGTAGTCAAATTTATCAATCTTCCATTATGGTCAGAACTTTGTTTTCATTTTGGTTTGTTTTCTACTTTATACAAAACTTTCCATACACGAAAGTCATGAAGTCATTCTATATTATATATCAAAGTTTTATTATTTGGTCTTTCACACTTACATTTATTTTTTTGAATGTTTATTTTTGAGAGAGAGAGAGAGAGTGCACAAGAGTGGGGGAGGGCCAGAGAGAGAGGGAGAAAGAATCTGAAGCAGGCTCCAGGCTCTGAGCTGTCAGCACAAAGCCCAACACGGGGCTCAGAACCAGAAACCATGAGATCATGACCTGAATGGAAGTCAGATGCTTAACTGACTAAGCCACCTAGGAGCCCCTTTCACACTTAGATTTCTAATCCACTCTGAACTGTCTTCATGTACAATGTGAGGAAAGATCAAGTTCTTGGGTTGTTTTTTTTTTTTTTTTCATTTAGATGGGGCTTTCTTTCCCCTCTGACCTTGTAATGCCATCTTTGTCATAAATCAAAGGTCCAATGTAACATATAAATACAATGATAAATACAATGATGAATAAATAAATGAAAAATAAATACAATGATAAATAAATGATAAATACAATGATATGCTATCTAATTTAACAACAAAATATTTTCCACTCCACTGTACCATGAAAAAACATGACATTTGGAGCCCAGTTTTTTAAAAATGTATTTTATTGTCAAGTCGGTTTCCATATAACACCCAGTGCTCATCCCAACAAGTGCCCCCATCAACCGTCAGTTTGTTCTCAGTATTTAAGAGTCTCTTGTGGTTTTTGGAGCCCATTTTTACTGGCCTTATTATTTTTTTTTGACATAAAGGGGATTCACTAGTAATAAAAACTAAAATAAAATGTTGCACTATGGTGGTACACATGGCATTTGAAACGCTGCTACGCAGTTATAACTACATCATTTCAAGTTAAGGTGCCACCACACAGCAACATGAAGGGATGGGAGAGCGAAACAATATCTAAAACGTAACTACTAGGGCGCCTGGGTGGCTCAGTTGGTTAAGCGTCTGACTTGGGCTCAGGTCATGATCTCACAGTCTGTGGGTTCGAGCCCCGCGTCGGGCTCTGTGCTGACAGCTCAGAGCCTGGAGCCTGCTTCAGATTCTGTATCTCCCTCTCTCTCTGCCCCTCCCCTATTCATGCTCTGTCTCTCTCTTTCTCAAAAATACACTATAAAAAATTAAAACGTAACTACGTTATACATGTATTTATACTATATTTATAAATAAGGTAAATTAACACCATCTGTTTATAAGATAAATTGTCAGTACCCACATCAATATTGTCTGATACAAAACACTGCGGATGTTACATATATATGCCAACACTTGACATAAAAAATGAAAAGATAATGTGATAAAGAAATTTATATTAATTTACAGGTATAATGATTCATGTACTGGTAACAAAGAAGCAATGTAATTGCTTTACAGGAGCCTAGTGTAATCAACACTATTGCTTCATGGTAGCCAAGCCTATATACTAATGGATGAGGCATTATAAAATTTTTATGGCTTACAGAATTACAGTCATATTCATAATACAGTATTGCAAACATGATTATATTTTTTTAAGAAAACCACTACCCATAATAGGCTGATATGCAGTTTTTCCAATTATGAGAGAGACATACTGTAATTCTTTGAAAGCAAAGTTACATAACAGAAAACTAACACATTACTAATTTTTCTTAAATATCACTCACCTTATGTCTATGTGAGGATAGGCTCTCCACTTCCATACACGTTTCACACGTGATGTTCTGTGTGATGAGCATTTGGGGCAATGACGGTAATGGTGACACAAAAATGTCTCACATAGTTCTTGTATGGTTATTAGATTTTCATGAGAAAACACACAACAGATGAGTTTATTGACTGTACAGCATGATGATTATTTACTACTCATCAAGTGGAAGTGAATCCTCATAAAGGTCTTCATCCTTATCATCTTCACATTGGATAGGCTGAGGAGGAAGAGGAAGAAGGATTGGGTCTTATCTGAGCAGGGGCAGAGGTGGAAGAGGGGGACAAGGTCAAAGGGAGGCAGGAGAGGCAGGCACACTCGGTGTGACTTTATTGATATACATTGTAATTTCTGACATTTTGTATTTTCATTTCTCTAAAAGTGTTTCTATATGATACCATTTCCTCTTCCACTGTTTGCTTTAGTTTCCAGGACTGTATCCCAGAAGGGTCCATGTTGTAGAAGTAAAAAGCAATCTTGAATAATCAGAACCCTTCTGCCAGATTGTCTAACATCAAGTTGTTTTTTCTGGCACTGCTTCTTCTAGGTCTTCTTCCTCATCATCTGGCACTAGTTCCAAAGCACTCATTTCCATCAAGCCTTCTTCTGTTCATTCCCCTGGTGTGGTGTCTGTTAGCTCTTGAATTTCTCTAGGACCATGTCTTAAATTCACCCTCCACCTTTTCTTCTCCCCATATCCACAATCTCCTTCATGATTTCCTTGATAGGCTCTGTCATAAAACCTGTGAAGTCATGCTCAACCTCTGGGCACAGTTTTCTGTTCCCAGCAGGAACTTAATTGTTTCTGGCTTGACGCTTTCATGGCTTTCAGACTTACATGATTGTCTCTCTCTCAGGGTTCTCTTCCATAGGATTGACAGTTCTTTCCAAAGAGTACCATGGGTAATGAGTCTTTAAAGTCCTTATAACTCCCTAATCTAGAGGCTGAATTAGAGACATTGTTTGAGGGCAAGTAGACCACGTGGATGCGTTCATTGTTGAACCCTGGGTGGCCAGGGGTGTTGTTCAATATCAAAAGAACTTTAAAAGGCTGTCCCTTACTAGCAAGGTACTTCTAATGTCAAGGACAAAACATCAATGGAACCAATTCAGAAAAAGGGTTCTCACTGTTAAGGCTTTCTTGTTATAAAAGCCAAAGACCGGCAGCTGGCATTTATCTTTTTCTTTCAAGGCTCAGGGGTTAGCAGCTTTATAGATGAGGGCAGTCGTGATCATAAACCTGACTGTATTTGCACAGAACAATAAAATTAGCCTATCCCTTCCTGCCATAAATCCCAGTGCTCACTTGTCTTCCTTACTAGTAAATGTTCTTTGTGGCATTTTTTTTTCCAGAACAGGGCACTTTTGTCTACATTAAAAACGTGTTCAGGCAGATATCCTTTCTACTCAATGATTTTCTTAATGGTGTCTGGGAACTCATCTGCTGCCTCTTAGCTGGCAGAAGTCGCTTCTCCTGTTATCTTGACATTTTTAAAGCTGAACCTCTTTCTAAAATTATCAAACCAAACTTTGCTGGCATTAAATTCTCCCGCTTTAGGTCCTTCACCTCCATTTTGCTTTAAGTTGTCACATAATGATTTTGCTTTTTTCTTGAATCATACTAGTCTATAGGTGTGCCTTTCTTATAGCAATGCTGTACCTACCTGAAAGCTGCATTTTCAATATGAGATAAAGAGGCATTTCACAAAAAGTGCAAGATGTTCATGTTTGCTGACAGTGACGGCTTCGCAAATTCCCTTTTCTTTTTTACAGTGGTCCTTAACACTGGATTAATTCATTTCGAAGTTGTGAGCAACCACAGCTGCAGACCTCAGTTTATGGTACATATCAAGCAGCTCAACTTTTTCTTGCAATGTCATGACTTTCCTCCGCTTTTTCTGAGGACTTCCAGCACCTCTAGTGGCACTTTGTATGGGTCCCATGGTGTTTGTTATCCAAGGCTTATGATATTGCACTAAAAATGATGGAAAAGTAGACAAGAACTGCGAGAGATCACTTTTTACTGTGATATACAATTTACTGGAGAGAGAGAGAGAGAGAGAGAGAGAGAGAGACACTGCTCATGTGGAGATAATTAACATCATCCCCATTCTAAAAGGATACTCCCTACACTGGAGCGCACCACAATAGCAACCGGTGATGCCAGAAAAAATACTACAGTAGTCCAGTATGTGCTACCGTTAATTTTATGTGGTTATGATTCAATACTGCCTCTTTATGTTTGTTTACATTTCTCTCAATTGCGAATGGCACCATGTGTTTTCTGTTTGTGTGCAAAGGTTTTGATAAATTTTAACTTGTTACAATAGATTTGTGTATATTTATAGTAGTAAATAATAGACCAGTATCTACATATATTTTGTGCATTTATGAAATATGTTACTTTTTCTTGATTTTTTTTATATTTCTGGGCTATGTGGTTTATCTGTTTTTTCAAATTGTCACAAATCTCCAAAAATTTTTCCAATATACTTATTAAAAGGAGAGCACATTTAAGTGCACGTGCACAGTCAAAACTCTTACTGTTCAAGGGTCAATTGTATTCAACTCTACTGTTATAGTATAAAAGTAGCCATTGATAATATGTAAGCAAATGACCGTGGTACCATGCCAAAAAATTTTGTTCAAAGTCACTGACATGTAAATTTCATGTAATTTTCAAGTATCACAAAACATTATCCTTTTGATTATTTCCAACCATTAAAATACATAAAAACGACTCTTAGCTCAGAGGCTATACAAATACAAGCAGTGAGAGAGGTTTGGACATTGGACCATAGTTTTCCAACTCCTAACCTAGACTGTCATCCAGAATAGTATTTATCAAAACATGTTTTGAGGAACTCTATTCCTAGGAAATCTTTCTCAAGTCAAATAGCTTTATGAAGAGGTATATGCAGGACTACTGGGAAAGATAACAGAATAGGAAGATCATAAGCTCAACAACTAGAGAACAGCCACATCGGTGTAAATGACCCAGAAAATGACCTCAAACCTGGCAGAACAGACTCTCCACAGTGAAGTGTAGAGAAGAAGCCACATGAAAGATGAGAGGAATGGCAGAGGTGTGTTCTGGAGCAAAAGGGACTTGGGACACTGTCTGAGGAGACAATATGGGTGTGCAGAGGGAAGAAAAACAAATTCTCACATCTGGGAGCTTGAATGGGGAAGAGGAATCCCCATAACACCTGGCTTAATAAGCTAGAGGGGCTGAATTTTGGGGATTCTTACATTTAGCTGGGCTTAACCCTGGAGCTTTAAAAATCAGCAGGCTCATGGCAGAGCCAGGAGGGTGAGAGGAAAATGAGATCTGACCCTTAAAGAGACAGCACAACAAATTGCCCCTGGAGCCAGAGTATAGAAGCAGTTTGAAAAACAACTGGGGTATAAAGGAGGGAGTCTTGTCTGCTAATCTTTAAGCATGTACCTGAGGGAGAGGGAGCATTGGGAAACTTCTCCAGGAATAAAGGAGCTGGCAGGCACTGCTTCCCTAACCTACCACCCAGCCTAGACAAATGACCACCTGCAGGTACTAGTGTGGTACTGACACTAACTGCCTAACTTTCTAACAGCATGCTCCACCCACTGTTTCCTTGATTATTTTCTTTTTGGATGATCTATCCATTGATATTAAGTGTAGTGCTAAAGTCCCCTACTATTATTGTATTACTACCAATTATTTCCTTTATGTTCATTATTAGCTGCTTTATGTATTTGAGTGCTCCCCTGTTGCATGCATAAATATTGACAATTGTTGGATGTTCTTGTTTGACTGCTCCCTTTGTGATTATATAGTTTCCTTTGTCTCTTGTTATAGTCTTTGTTTTAAAGTCTATTTTGTACAATATAAGTATTCCTATCCTGGATTTCTTTTCCATACTATTTGTATGATAAATCCTTTCCCCTTCCCTTTGCTTTCAATATGGCAAGTGTCTTTAGGTCTGAAATGAGTCTCTTGTAGGCAGCACATAGGTGAATCTTTCTTTTTTATCCATTACATCACCCTATGTCTTTTAATTGGAGTGTTTTGCCCATTTACATTCAAAGTATAGACTATATTAGGCCTCAAAACAAGTCTCAACAAATTCAAAAACATCAGAGTCATAACATGGATCTTTTAAAAAATTATTTTAGAGAAAGAGTACATGAGCAGGGTAGAAGGACAGAAGGAGAGAGACAATCTTAAGTAGGCTCCACACTCAGTGTGGAGCTGGACATGGGGCTCAATCCCACAACCCTGGGATCACAATCTGAGCTAAAATCAAGAGTTGTATGCTCAACCGACTGAGCCACCTAGGCACTCCATGCATCTTTCTGAACATAATGCTCTGAAACTAGAAGTCAGCCATGAGACAAAATCTGGAAAGAAGACAAACATATGGAATTAAATAACATGCTATTAAATAATCAGTGGGTCAATCAAGAAATCAAAGAAGAAATCAAAAAGTACATGTAAACAACTGAAGTGAAAACACAATGATCCAAAATTCTTGGGATGCAGCAAAAGCTGTTCTAAGAGAAAAATTTATAGCAATATAGGCCTACCTCAAAAAGCAACAAAAACCTCACATAAACAACCTAACCTTATCTCTAAAGCAGCTAGAAAAAGAACAAATAAAACCCCAAAACAGTAGAAAGAAGAAAATAATAAATATTAGAACAAAAATAAACAAAGTAGAAACTATAAAAATAATAGAACAGATCAATGACACCAGTAGCTGGTTCTTTGAAAAGATCAACAAAATTAGCCAGACTTGTCGGGGCGGGGGGGGGGGGGCAGAGGATTCAAATAAAATCAGAAATGCAAGAGGAGAAATAACAACCAAGACCACAGAAATACAAAAGACTATAAGATAATATTATAAAAATTATGTCAATAAACTGGACAATCTAGAAGAAATGGATAAATTCTTAGAAATATATAATGTTCCAAACCGGAATCAGGAAGAAATAGAAAATTTGAACAGACTGATTACTAGCAATGAAACTGAGTCAATAATCAAAAAGCTCCCAACAAACTAAAGACCAGGACAAGATGGCTTCACAGGTAAATTCTAGCAAATATTTAAAGAAGAGTTAATGTCTACTCTTCTCAAACTATTCCAAAAGAGAAGAGGAAGGAAAATTTCCAAATTTATTGTTTGAGGCCATGTGACCCTGATATCCAAACTCTACTACAAAAGAGAGGGAGGGAAGGAAGAAGGGAGGGAGGGAGGAAGGAAGGGAGGGAGGGGGAGAGAGAGAGAGAGAGAAGAGAGAGAAAACGAACTATAGGCCAATATCTCTGATGAACTAGATGCAAAAATTCTCAACAAAATATGAGAAAACCAAATCCCACAATACATTAAAAAAATCATTCACCAAGATCAAGTAGGATTTATTTCCTATGATGTAAGTAAGATTCAATATTCACAAGTAAATCAATGTGATATATCACATCAACAAGAGAAAGGATGAAAAGCATATGATCATTTCAATAAATGCAGAAAAAGCATTTGACAATGTACAACAACCATTCATGATAAAAAAAAAAAACTCTCAGAAAAGTAGGTTTAGAGGGAACATACCTCAATACAATAAAGCCCATATATGAAAAACACAGCTAACATCATACTCAATGGCGAGAAATTGAGAGCTTTTCCCTCAAGGCCAGGAACAAAACAAGGATGTCTATTCTCACTAATTTTATTCAACATAGTACTGGAAGTCCCAGCCAGCAATTAGTCAACAAAAAGAAATCAAACGCATCCAAACTGGTAAAGAAGCAGTTAAACTTTCAGTAATTACAAATGACATGATACTATATAGAGAAAATCCTAAAGACTCCACCAAAAAAACTATTGGAATTAATAAAGGAATTCACTAAGGTCACAGAATATAAAATCAATTTATGGAAATCTGTTTCATTTCTACACACTAATAATGAAGCAGCAGAAAGAGAAATTAAGAAAAAATTCCATTTACAACTGCACCAAAAGAAATACAATATTTAGGAATAAACTTAACCAAAGAGTGGAAAGACCAATACTGTGAAAACTATAAAACATGATGAAGTAAATTGAAGATGACACAAAGAAATTGGAAAGACATTCCATGCTCAAGTATTGGAAGAACAAATATTGTTAAAATGTCCCTACTACAACCTTCAGATGCATTTCCATCCCTATCAAAATACCACCAGCAGTTTTCAAAGAACTAGAACAAATCTTTAAAACTGTGTAGACCTCCTCTTTTGCTATAACTGTGTCTTCTAATTCACTTATTCTCCTCTCTGCTTCTTCAACACGTGCATTGGCAGCCTCCAACTTATTATTCATCTCATTTAGAGCCTTTTCTAACTTGTCAGAGCTATTTTGAAGGTTCCTAGTCTTTGTATCAATATCTTCTCTGATTGCTTCCATGTTTTTTTTCAAGGCCGAGGTAAAGAGAGAGAAAATGATTCAGGAGCATGAAAGGAGAATCAGAGACCTGAGTGATACAATCAAACGGAACAATGTCC
>PISW01008944.1:0-67133 GCA_004023785.1 Mungos mungo
TCCTCCAGTGCTCATCCTGCTTCTTGAGGGATTGATTGGTAACACAAAATATACCAATGATCTCCTCCCCCCACCCCTGTCCCCCAAGCACGTGACTTCTTGCTGGACATAATGGTCCTTGGCCATCACTGAGGGACACTTGTATAAGCATCTCTCCCTCTGGTGCCTCCTAAAACTTCCTGCTAATCTTGGAGATTCCGAATTTACTTTCAGATCTCATTTGGGCAGCATCTCCCCATCTAGAAAATCTCGGCATTGGAAAGCAATTCCCCTGTCCAGTGAGTTTATGAGAAACTCACTAGCCTGTTTTTAGACAGACTGTAATGCACAGCAATATACTTAGTGCTTCAGGGACTAAAATCTTAGACCCATCCCATCCTCTTTATAAAAAGTCATTTTCTCTTTATCTTCCCCTTCACACCATAACTACTCTTTTTGCTAATGGCTAACAGAGGTGACAAGCAGAGTGAGGTAGTGCGAGAACAGTGAGGAAAAGAGAGAGAGAGAGAGAGAGAGAGAGAGAGAGAACACTGCATTAAGAATTAGGAGGCCTGAGCATGAATCCTGATTTTATCACCTATCAGTTATGCAGACCTCAGTAAGTCATTTTTCTGTTGAGCGTCCTTCTCCTTTATTTTTCAAAGTTTATTTATTTTGAGAGAGAGAGAGCGAGAGAGAGAGAGAGAGAGAGAGAGCGTGCACACACACACACTCTAGCAGGGGGAGAGGTGGAGAGAGGGAGAAAGAAAATCACGAGCAGGCTCCACATTGTCAGTCCAGAGCCTGATGTGGGGATCAGTCTCACAAACCATGCGCTCATGACCTGAGATAAAATCAAGAGGTGGGTGTTTAACAGACTGAGCCACCCCAGCCCCTTCATCCTGTATGAAGCTGGTTGAGAAGACCTGCCCTGAGTCCTTCACAGGGGGACCGTGTGATCAGGTGAAACACCCCACATACTTAAGGGCTTTATACAACAGTGTTTATCCTGCTTGGGATTCTCTCTCCCTCTCTGCCCTCCCCTGCTCGTGCTCCATCTCTCTCAAAATAAATAAATGTCTGCTTACAAACAAGAAAAGTTTCACATGGAACATTGTTTAGTATTCTATCAACTCTTACTTTTCTTTTTTTTTTTTTTTAGCACCTAAAACATTTTTTGTTAACCAGTACTATAGCAGAGGGAGGGGGGTGGGGCAGGCTCTAACTCTCACCTCTGTGCTTCTAAAATTGAGGTTTTTTGATGTCCTTCTGAAGGTCCTCTGCCTGAGGTCCTGGTTTCCGCTCTTCCCCAAGATAGGACCCCTAGTCAGCACACCTGCTCCTCCCTGTCCCTGCACTGGGTGGTCCTCCTGAGCCTGACCAGGATTGGCCGTTTCCCTGCACCCGAGTCTTAGTCTGAATAGATCCTGCCCTGCCATCTCCAGTTGCTCCTAAAGACTGAAGTTCTTGATTCTATGCTAGAGTCCTGGTTCCTGCTGAGACATCCACTCATGCCTGGACTTCTAAGGGTGACCTGGCTAGAGAGTTCCCATCGCTGTACTTACTGATCCCCCACCTGCCTCCTTAGATTGTAAGGAGAAACGAACAGTGTAATCAAACTAGGGGACGGGGATTTGGGTTCCTGTCTCACAGAGCGGTCAGGAAGGTCTCTCTGGTAAGGTATCCTATATCGTTGCCATCTTTTCTGTTTGCTTCACATCTTACATCTTGTGTTTTACTTTAAAAAATCCTTTATAGTCATTTTAATGAGGTTCTGGTAAGAGGGCAAAGATAAGTATAACCCACCAATATTAAATGAAATTATAACCACATTTTCTAACACAATTGTTGATCACCTTGTCCTTCTTTAGGTCTGTTAGACTAAATAGGCTTGTGAAAAATTTAGATGCCCCTATCTGGACTCACTTCAAAATCAGATCCTGTATTAAAGGGAAATACCCTGAAACTGAGTCCAGGTAGGGGTATCTTTCAACAATAGCCAAATCATGGAAAGAGCCTAAGTGTCCATCAAGTGACGAATGGATCAAGATGTGGTATATATACACAATGGAGTACTACATGGCAATGAGAAAGAATGAAATCTGGCCATTTGTAGCAAAGTGGATGGACCTCGAGGGAGTCATGCTAAGTGAAATAAGTCAGGCAGAGAAGGACAGATACCATATGTTGTCGCTCATAGGTCTAACAGGAGAAACCTAACAGGAGACCAGGGGAAGGGGAAGTGGGGGGAAGAGTTGGGGAGAGGGAGTGAGGCAAATCATGAGAGACCTTTGAATGCTGAGAACAAACTGAGGGCTGAAGAGGGAGGGGGGAAGGGGAAGGGGATGACGGTCATGGAGGAGGGCACTTGTGGGGAAGAGCACTGGGTGTTATATGGAAACCAACTTGATAATAAACTATTAATAAAAAAATAAAGATTTTCCTAATCCCTAGAGATTCTTGCCACAAGCAGTCAAATTCTATCAGGAAGTGTTAATCTAAAAGCACACAACACCATTTTCAAACATGATTTAACATTTTAAAATCAGTTTCTCAGTGATACCACCCAGATCTTCATAATTTTTTAAATCTTGCCAATAACATAGGGAAAATGGATATCCAGTCTGCTTGGAATTGTTATGTATCCCATCTGAATGCAGAAAAATCAAATTCTCTTATGGAGTTTAAGGTTTCTTTCCCCAAGTACCAAGCACTTAAATTTCTGGGGTGAATGCTTTCCTCCTATAACCTTCTCACTATAGAGCTGCTTTGGAAATGGACTGTTATATGTTTCTCAAACGTTATTTTTAGCTTTTTTCCCCAAGGTACATTAGCTAACCATGAAGAGGGCACGTTAACATGATGTAGAAATCAATGGCATAGTTATTAATGGGCTACTAATGAGTTGCCAGGCTTTAGTAGCCTGACCACCACCTAATATGGAAGCTAACAGCAAGAGAGCTGTCAAACCTTATGTCTGCTTCTTATTCTAAGAAAAAAATAGAAACTGACGTGTTAAAACTGCCGCTTCCAAGAGTGAAAACGGCACGCTCTTCCCATTGAAGTGAAACATTTGTCTTTTAAAATTGCCTTTAGAGTATCTGGGCCTATATCATAGCCTGTGGTGATTTGATGGTGAAATATGTGCGTCTTAGTGCAGTGAGTGCTTAACTTATCACCTGGTCACTTATTTATATAAAAAATATTTATTTATAGCCTTCCTTTCTCTGGACACTCTGTGAGTCCTGTGGACACACAAGGAAAGATAGCTTCTCCCTTCTTCTTTGACTGATAGTCAAGTGGGGTAGAGAATGAGTTAATAATTACAAGCGCAGGTGCTCAGTTCCAGGGGCACCCAACCTTTCCTTTAGGAGCCAGGCAAGGATTCTAGGGAAGAAAGCGTTGTTCTGAGTTTCCAAGGGGGTAAGCATAATTATTGATGGGAAGCATTCAAGGAACACTAAAGTTCCAAAATGGTAGGGTCAATGTCTGTTCCTCTTTCTATGTCATCACTTAGCACTGTGTTCGTACACGGTAGATCATCAATAAATATTTGTGGGACAGGGGATGAAATAGATGTTCAATACAGTATCAAATGAATTTGTGTGTGTGTGTGTGTGTGTGTGTGTGTGTGTGTGTAGCTAAAGCTACTGATGCTAATTGTCATCTGTTTCTCACTGGCAGCAACCACCCAGTGCTTCCTACACAATTGCTTACCTAAGCAGTGGGTTTAAGGGTGGTTGATAGCCATCCACCTGGAGTACTAAATAGATAATCAGTTTTCAAATCTCTAAATAAAGCTTCCATTCTTACTGACCCTATTGTATACTCGCCATACAACAGAGTAAGCTTTTTAAAGAATAGAGTAAGATTCAGATAAAATGTAGGAAATAATTAAATTACTTACTTGTCAAATATCTATTGAGAGTCTTTTGTGTGCCAGGCTCTGTAAGAAATCTTGGAGATAAGAAGATGAAAAGACACAGTCTCTATCCTCAAGGTGTTTAGAGCCTTTGAAGGAGAAAGATGCTGGAACACACAGTGTGGTCTTGGCATTATTATTACGGTATATGTAAGATGCTGCGAGACCACAGAGGAGGGAAACTGATTAGAGTGTATGGGATGAGGTAGAATCGCTTATCAGGGAAGATTTCCGGGGGGAAATGATGCCTGGCTGAATATTTTAAGTAAGGATTAGGTTATCTAGGTGGTCATGGAGAAAAGGATGTTTCTTACAAACACTAAGAGACATGAGATTACGGTGTGTGACGGTAATGAAAAGTTAGCTACGTGTAGCATTCAAGGTCAGGCTAAGGAGAGGAGATTAAAAAGAAGTGGTGGGAAATGTTCACTGCAGCACTATTCACAATAACCAAGATGTGGAAAGCAGCTGCTATGTGCTACCAAGAGATGAATGGGTAAAGCATATATGGGATGCACATACAGTAGACTATTCAGTCTTACAAAGAGAACAAAGTCCTACCACGTGCATCAAAAAGATGAACATGCAGGACTTATGGTTAGTGAAATGTTCCAGTCACAGAAAACTGTGTGATTCCATTTATCCGACCTGTCAGATATGTACTCATAGAAACAGGGACTGCCGGAGCGGTCGTAGTGGGACATGGGGAGCTCTTACCCAGTGGGCTCCAAGTTTCACTTACGCAACCTGAAAAAGTTCTAGAAATCTTCCTTATACTGCTTATAGTTAATAGTATGGTATTGTGCACTTCAACACTTTTTAAGAGAATAGATCTCGTTTGAAGTGTTCTCACCTCACATATACACAGAAGGAAGGGTTTGGACATGTCCATGAGCTTGATCCCACGTGGTGACAGCATCATGGGGGTTTACAGGCCCGCACTCCTCAACCTACGCATCAAACATGTACAGTTCTTCGTATATCACTTATACCTCAATAAGACAGTTTTAAAAAGGAGAGAGAGAGATGGAGAACTGGGACAAAAAAGATTAAGTGGAGTCCAATTATAAAGAACCGTAACCATGAAAAAGAGTTCAGATTTCATTCTATAAAGAATTCGAAAGTTTTGACAAGGGAAGTAATGTAGTCAGATTTGGATTTTGGAAGTATGGTACAGTCTGCATAGGAAATCACGCCTAGATGCAGGGAGATGACTTAGAAGGTTATGATCAGTGATGACAGCTGGAAGACTTATATGGGTTAAGAAAAGGGAGGTTTTTGAAGCACAAATCAGGAAGGGTAGGAGAGGTTATAGAGAAGAAGGAGAGAAGAGATACTTGCTGGAGGGAGGCCCCAAGAAGTTGGAACGGAGTTGAATCTGTAGCTCAGGCAGGAATTGGACCTTCATAAGTTTTCTTTCCCATGAATTTCTGTATTGAATCTGTCAACTGTCCATAAAAGTAGATAATGCGGTAAGCTCATTACCATGGAGTTCTTGCTATGAAGGAATGGGATACTATTCTGTCCACTTTCATTCTGACCAAACTATAGTTTTCTGTGGGCAGTGCCTATGTCTTACTCTTTTTTTATATCCTCATATCTGGTACAGTAAGGAAAGCATAGTAGATAATCAGTAGATCTGCTTTCCTTCTTGCAACTCATTATGAAGTCAGTATCTCATGGATCCATTTGGAGTACATGTGGATTTAAAGCTTGATGAATAACTTGAGGCTTAATGGCTGTTGGAATTAGCCACAGTCATAGCTTTTCTTGAGACACAACTGATACAAGTGTCACAAATACAGGCACTATGCTTTTACGTTCTTTTATTAGATCGATTATATAACAGATCCTTAAAGAAAGGGTAAGTAGGAGGGAATCTTTGTTGTTTTACAGTTGATCTTGAGCAACTCAGAAATATAGAGAGAATAAGTGATGAAAATTTCCTTATGAGAATGTATGTTTTATGCCTCCAACACTGTTGGCATGGATAGAGGGCACAAGATCTAATTACATGGTGATACATGAAGGCACTCATGTTCATGGCAGGGACTTTAAAGACCCCCGACAATGTTTTTGGTCTCCAAGAACACTACAAAGAGGTAGAACTGTAATTTAAAGTTTTTGTGGGATTTAATTCAACTAAAAGTTGTATATTGAGTACCTACTATTCCTAATGGACTGCACTCAAGGTTACTGTGCTTTTATGGAATTAAAAGTAAAATTATCCCCTACATGAAGATAATTTGTGGGATAAATACTTTATCTGGTGGAGATGTAATAACTCATACCTTTCTTCAAGCCCTAACCCTGGGATAAAGCTTGGTTATTAGAACCAGCAATCATTTTCAACCCTGACTTGCCATGGTGATCAGTGTGTAAGCTGCATAGCTTTACGTACGAGCCCTACATTTTGAAAATCTAGAATACAGAATTGAGGGGACCAGTCCCTTGCCTCAAGCACTCTAGTTCTGGTCAGAGGAGGCCCACTCAGCCAAATATCCAAGTGACACTAATACCAGGTGGAGAAGAATTACATGTTCTAATTGAGGCACACACACAGTTCCATATCTTTCTCTAAAACAATAGGAAATCAAGCAAACATTTCTATCCCCATAGCAGCATGGCATCGTGAGGAGGCTGCTACAGGATTTGTTCAGCCCAATTAACAAATATAGACATTTGATGATGAAGGGGAAACATCTGTGAAAATATGAGTGGTCCCATTATATATAAATACTCAGATAATATTTTAATTAGAGTTTTATGGCTCTGGAAGTACAGAGCTAAAAATATATCTTTAGGGAAACTATAAAGGCATCATTACATGCTGTGGTAAGCATTGCTCAGAGTTTTGAACAACCCAGTCAAATGAGGTCACAACTAATTATGGGGATTGGGAATTATTTTTCAAAAAGAAGCGATGCTTCACACATCGCCTAGTCAACATACAGTTTATATTAATCCCCAGAGAAAGTGAAGTTTATAGATATAAATATGTCAAAAAAAAAAAGAAGTAGAAGTACAGGATCTATAATGTCTATTTAGAGGGAAATGAGAACTTCGTAGTATTTGTAGGTGATGTGAAAAGCAATCCCTGTTTTTTCTTGTGAGAGCGGGAGCTTCCAGGGGAGAGAAATGATGGAATGAGTGGGTTATGGATCTTGCCAAGGAGGGCGTCCTGGGCTCTAAGAGTGACCTTGCAAGTAGAAGGCACAAGAGGCCACAACTCTGATTCTAACAACCAAAGTAACTCGATAAGCTACAAAATCATATTTTCCTTTTTTTTTTAAACTCATAAAGAGCTTAGCATAGGACTCAAAGAAACTTAAATGAACTAGCTTCCTGAAAATGACAAATCTTTCACGGATGACAGGAGGCCTGTGGTTGTTGTAGTCTAATAGAGGATTGGAGATGTAAGCTTCCATAGATAGGAAAAAGGAGAACCGGCCAAATCCTCAGGGAGTCTGATAGCATACAGACGGCCACGAGAGGTTAGAGTTCCAGCGCGCCCTAGCCGGGGAAGAACCTGAACCAGGGTCCAAACCTGCGTCTCAGGGATTCACCAAAGGCTCAGAGATAGTAAACTAATCCCCTGGAGACATGACAGGAGAATTGAGAGGGACACCCCCTGAAGCAAAGGGTGTTTACTCCAAATGCAAGTCAGCCACTCTCTAAGGTAGGGAAAGAGCATGAGCACTGAGAGAAATCCATCTGATTCTCTTCAGGAATTTCTCTGTCAGAGGCTTGGGGGAAGGGCAAGAGAACTCCCTTTGAGGCATTAAAGGCCTTCATCAAATGCAAGGTGTCTCTACAGAGATACAGAAAGCTGATAGTGGTGTTAGAAAACAGTAAGAAGGGCGCCTGCGAGGCTCAGTTGGTTAAGTGTCCAACTTCAGCTCAGGTCGTGATCTTGCACTTCGTGGATTAGAGCCCCATATTGGGCTCTGTGCTGACAGCTCAGAGCCTGGAGCCTGCTTCGGATTCTGTGTCTCCCTCTCTCTCTACCCCTTGCTCACTCACAGCTTCTCTCTCTCTCTCTCTCTCAAAATTAAACATTAAAAAAAAAAAGGAATGACTCTGCAGTTGCTCAATAAGCTGGCAGGATCTATAGGACAGAAAAGGAGATCTTATACGGCTGGGATGGTGGCTCAGCTGTAAATCATCATAAGAACTCTGGAAGCCTGTCAGTGCTCTGATCTTAAGTCTCACAGAAAAGAAAGCCCCGATTTTACCAACAAAACATTTGAAGGTGATGGAGAACCCAATAAAATTAAGCAGCTAATCTAGAAGCCTGTCACAGCGTGAAATGTGCCATTTTTCTAAGGGTGAATGTTATTTACTTCAGTGTGTACTTTTAAAATATATATAAAATAAAGCACTATAACACAGACGAAGCCAAAGAAACTATGACCCATAGACAGCAGAAGAAACAGTCAGGTGAAGCAGACCGAGGGCTGATGGGGAAGTTGCTGATGTCAGACAGAAAACTTAATTGTGATTTTTAAAGTGCTAAAGGGGGTGGAAAAGGGGGACAGGACGTGTGAGCCAATGGGAAATTCGAGCAGAGACTTGGAAACTTTGAAACAGCATCAAATAGAAATGCCGGAAGTGAAAAATGTAATAACAGAAATGAACCGTTTATTAGATTAGATGGTCAGACTAGATCCAACAATGGAAAGAATCAGTGAACATAAAACAGGTAAAAACAAAAAAGGATCTAAACTGAGATATATTAACAAAAGAAAAAACTAAAAAATAACAAATATAATTTTTTAAAAAAAGAATGATAAAGAATCTGAGTAAAATCTTAGAAGAACATGTAGGCAGTAAGCTCCTTGACATAGGCAATGCTTTTTTTAAAAAAAAATCTGACACAAAAAGCAAAAGGAACAAAAGCAAAGAAACAAATGGGACCACACCAAACTACAAAGCTTTTGTGCAGCGAAGAAATCATTAAGATGAAAAGGCAACCTCCTGAATGGGAGAAGACATTTGTAAATCATATGTCTGATAAGAGTCTAATGTAAAATATATATAAAGAACCATGACTCAACAGCAAAAAACCCAATCTGATTTTTAATTCGAAGAAAAATGCCTAACCAACAAGTCTATAAAAAGATGCTCAACGTTGCTCATCATCAGAGCAATGCAAATCATAACCACAGTAAGATATTACCACATACCTCTTAGAATGCCTATTATAGAAAAGACAAGAAGTAACAAGTGTTGGTGACGGTGTGGAGAAAAGGGAACCTCGTGCGCTGTTGGTGGGAACGCAGCTTGGTGCAGCCACCAGGGAAAACAGAATGGAAGTTGCTCAAAATTTAAAAATAGAACTGCTATAAGATCCAGCAATTCCACATCTGGGTATTTATCCAAAAATAAAAATAAAAGCATGAACTCAAAAAGATATCTGCACCCCTATGTTCATTATAGCATTATTTAGAATAGCCAGGATGTGGAAAAAACTTAGGTGTCCACTGATGGACACAGAGATTGTTTTCTGTACATCTGCACACATACACAAACACACATACACACATATCCATCTAGCATAGTCTGTGCCCTTAAAAGCTTATGTCGGAAAAACACTTAAATGCAAGTGATGATTCAAGAAAGTAGGGGTTGCATAAACTGCTCTGGGAGCTCAGAGGCAGCCTGAAGAGGTGAAAAGGGAGGAAAAAATAAGAAAAAAAGTCACATGCTCATCCCTGTCTCCCTCCCCCCAGACTCAGGCAAGCTTGTGGGATCACAATCAGTCCTTCTTCCCCTCTTGTTGCCTCTTGGCCTGAACGGTATTTCACTTTATTTTGTTTATCCATTTGCCAGTTGATAAACACCTGGGTTGCTTCCAGTGTTTGGCTATTGTGAAGAATGCTGTTAAGAGCATTGAGGTACAAGTTTTTGTATGGACATTTTCATTTCCATGAAAACAAGAAACAAAACAGAGTGACAGATTTGTGGAACGATATCAAGAAGTCATACATGCATGTACTTGAAGTCCCTGAAAGGAAAGCAGAAAATTATTTGAAGAAATAATGGCTAAGAACTTTCTAATATAGTTATCAAACCAAAGACCCAAGATCAGGATCCCAAGAAAGATAAATGGAAATAAAACCACACGTAGGTACATCACAAACTGCTATTTAATGAGAGAGTGAGAGAGAATGTTTAAAAAGCCAGAGAAAATAAAACATGCTGTGCATGTAGGAACAATAATAAAAACTACAGCGATTTTTCACGAGGAACAATGGAAACCAAAAAGTGATGAAATGACATTTTCAAGGAGCTTAGAATAAAAATACCATCAAACTAAAATTCTCTTTCTAGATAAAACATTTTTAAAAAGGTAATTCAAATCACTGGTGGTAAAAATAGATGATTCTGGGACAACTGGTAGCAGTTTGCAAGAAGTTAAAATTACATCCATATCTCACACCATATATACGTTTAAATTACAAGTACTGTAAGAAAGTAAAGATTAATTCTTTCTTAACCTTAGTGTAGGGCAATGCTACTTACCTATGACTCTAAATTCTGAGCCTGTAAAAAATTGTTAAGTTTGATAACATAAAAAAAATTGAGGGACAAATGACTAAAAAATAATAGAAAAATAACAGATTTATAAAGAGATAATCTGCATATAAAAGTATATAAAGGACTCTCAAACTCAATCATAATTAGAAAAAGCGAAACAACACTAAGAAACCGTTAATGACTTATTAGACTGACAGAATTGCACTGTGGAGAAGCAGGCACTCATGCAGTGCTGGTGGGAATGCAAATTGGCTCAACCGTTTTTGATAGAAACCTTGACAGTCCCTCCCAAAACTACATATGCACTTACCCCTGACCCGTAAGTCTCACTTCTAGGAATATAACCTTCAGATACACCTCTAACAGGGGCGCCTGAGTAGGTCAGCTGGTTAAGCGTCCGACTTCAGCTCAGGTCATGATCTCATGATTTGTGAGTTTAGTCCCCCATCAGGCTCTGTGCTGACAGGTCAGAACCTGGAGCCTGCTTTAGATTCTGTGTCTCCCTCTCTCACTCTGCCCTTTCTCTGTTCATGCTTTCTCTCTCTCTCTCTCTCTCTCTCTCTCTCTCTCTCTCTCTCTCTCTCACTCACTCACTCACTCATAAGTAAACATTAAAAAATTAGAAAAAAAAAGATATATCTCTAACAATACAAACATATATATGCACAGGTTAGTCACTGTGGCATGGTCTGTAATAGCAAAATATTAATAATTTAAATGTTTATCCATTGGAGAGTGGTAGTTGAATAAATAGTATATTCACACAAAGAAGTATTAAGGAGTTGTCAAAAAAAAATAAGGTACATCTCCATGAACAGATTTTGAAGAATTTCTGGGATAGATTAATGAGTATAAAAAAGCAATGTAAGAGTAGCTATATGTACTACCTTTCAAGGAAAAAAGGCTTGTAATCAAATACACACCAGT
The DNA here is from genome assembly GCA_004023785.1 of Mungos mungo. Classification (NCBI taxonomy): domain Eukaryota; kingdom Metazoa; phylum Chordata; class Mammalia; order Carnivora; family Herpestidae; genus Mungos; species Mungos mungo. The sequence goes on from PISW01008944.1 coordinate 11,369, forward strand.
GTTTTGTGCAAAAGAAATAAAGGGAAGCTACAAAAGATACTAAAGAGATTTGATATATCCAGGACCCTGGGAAAGGGGTGGAAAGGAGTGGAATGGAGATAAGATAGTAGGGGTGACAAGGAGTGACACTTCCTGAAGTATGATGATTTTTATAAATTTGACTTTTAGAATCATTGTAACATTTTATATGCTCCAGAAAATAAATAATTAAAATTAATCAGGCCATATGGAAAACTTAAAATGGAATCTAAGCATTATCCAGTTAACTCAACTTTACTACAAACACAGTGTAGGAATGAATTACGTAGCCACATTAAAAGGTATAGGGAAGAAAAGAACTAACCTAAATAATTTTGAGAAGCAATATTTTGACTGTATATTATAAAGCCAAAGGCAAAAAGAACTACAGAGAAATACTGTGGTCTAGTTAGTAATCCTGTTACACACAGGTGTATGGATTACCAACTCTTTTATTACTTTATGTGTGTAGTGAGAGTAAACACATAAATGAATATACTACAGATAAGGAGAACAAAGTTTCTCATAAAATGAATATACAAATAAGGAATCAGGAAATAGTAAAATAAAACTTGTAGTGTTGGATTGCAATCAAAGCTATCATTATGTTGTACTTATGGCTTTTTTAAAAATATATACACAGATAAATGTCACACTGTATGTGTGCACGCAGATGCTTAAATAGTTCAGTATATTTCGTAGCTCTCTGCTGAAAAAGCTTAGGTGCAATAAGAATATCTAGAGCTCAGATATTGAGAAATGTCATTTTGCAGCAAAAGGAACAAGAACTTGTTGGCGAAATTGACTCTAGGATTGAGACATGGACGGCACGAGGTACACAGCTCGTGAAGTCCGTGCACAAGGAAGTGCTTCAGCGTGTATCGGGAGAAGCTGGGTCCCGCATCCATTGCTTGTAGGAAAGTAAAACGGTCTCTCAGTAAACCGTGCCACAGTTTCTTATATAAAATTAAACATGCAAATATCATTAGGTCCAGAAATGGCACTCTGGGCATTTCTTCAAGAGAAATAAAAACTCATGTTCACACAAAAATCTGTCCATGAATGTTTATAGCAACTTTATTTGTAATATCCCAAAAGTAGGGGGGAAAGATGCTCTTCAATGAGCACACGGATAAAAAAAGCCTTTTGAAGATCTCTACCACAGTAAATGAGTCAGTGATAACAAAGAATGAATGAATACACACCATGACTTAGATTAATATCCAGGGAATTGTGTTGATTGAAAAAAAGCCATTCCCTAGAGGTTATATACTGTGAGTCCCTTTATATAACATTTTTGAAGTTATAAAGGTTGAGAAGTGAAAAATGGATTAGTGGTTGCCAAGGATTAGGGAGCAGGATAGGGAGCGCGGTGATAGGGAGATGGAACTTATCAAACGGAAACACGCAGGTCCTGCGGTGTTGAAACTGTCTGTATATTGACTCTAGTGGTGAATGTGTAAAATGAAGTGTGATAAGATTGCACAAAATAAACACACAAACACACGTATGTACAAGTGGAACCGTGGAAATCTGAATACGATTGACGGGTTGTATCCACGTCAGTATCTGGCTTGTGACACTGTACTACGATTTGCGAGCTTTCCCAAGTGGGAGAGAGGAGTAAGAAAGGACAGGCCTTCTTTCTCTATTATTTCTCACAAGTGCATATAAATTTACAGTTATCTCCAAATAGAAAGTTTAATTAAAGAGAAAGGATAGTGGAATGGCAAAAGGCAATACCAGCACAGATGCCAACAGAAGAGTTCCTAATGCCTAATGCTGATGCAATCTGAGCAACAAAATAAGCAATAAAGAGTATGAGATTATAATTTATATAATAAAGGTCCATGGAACTAAACTGATATAAATTAATAAGTAAATGTATAAATGGAAGAGACAGCTTTCCTAGTTTTTGTAATGTGTATTATTTTTGAGAGAGCAAGAGACACACAGATAGAGAACAAGCAGGGGAGGGGCAGAGAGAGGGGGAGACACAGAATCAGAAGCAGACTTCAGACTCGGAGCTGTCTGCACAGAGCCCAACAGGGGTCCTGAACTCGCAGACTGTGATATCATGCCCTGAGCTGAACTCGGCCACTTAACTGACTGAGCCACCCAGGTGCCCCAAGAGACAGCTCTTACACAGCAAACCCCCAAATACAGATGGAGAAGAAATTAGAGAACTATAAAATAACCATTAGGCAAACATCTCAAAAATAAATATTGAGGTAATAGCTACCAGTTATGCTAAAATCAGTGGGCAAAAATTTGAGGAGAAATAGGCTATTAATAAAGCCTTAAAAGATTTCTTCCAAAGTACCAGTTAAAAAGGAAATGCTGTCATGAATAGCTGCCCTGAACATGCAGGTGCAGGTTTTTGTGTGAATGTAAACTGTACTTCCTCTGGGATAAATGGCCAACAGACAGCACCCTAAGTAAATGATCAAAGTCAATAAAAGTAGTAGTAAGACGGATTAGCATCTTGTGCTACGCTTACATAATGCGCTTAAAAAGACAGCAAGTAGAGTTAATGTAGTACGTCGGTTTTGCTCACTTCTTTCTTATCTCTATAGCCAGAATGAGGGCTCTTTGTCAAATTCTGAAAACTGTGCAATAACCACAGAGTTACTTGGTAACGATGTTACTCTGTGCGCCCAAAGCAGTGGCTCAAGTGGCGTATTGGCTCAGTGGCTCAGCTTGTTGGAATGTTTAAAGTAAATATAAAGATTCATGGCGTTTACTTAGAACCTGGTCCAGAGTCCAGTCATGTGGCAGAGAGGTGTCCCTTTAAGAACTTTGGACTCAAGACTCAAGCTGGCTTTCCTGGACAGTGATATCTCACATACTAGTTCACAGATCTAAAGAAACATAAGTCTGTGTATCTTCGGCCTATAAAGAGATGACCGTGGCTGTGTTTGACCTTTTTAGAAAATGACTTTATATATCTTTATCCTGCTGCACCTGCACACCCTCCTCTGCCCTAACAACTTTAGCTGTGAAGCTATCTTTGACTCTTGTGAGTAATCACCAAGCCAGTGAGTGGTCACAGGATCCTTCAACCTTAGGCATTAGGAACGCCTTCTCTTGGCATTTGTGTTGATATTGTCCTTTTGCCATTCCACTGTCCTTTTTCTTAAACTTTCTATTTGGAGATAATTGTAAATTTATATGCACTTGTAAGAAATAATAGAAACAGAACTTTAGGGAAAAGGAGAAGAATCAACTTCTGTTTTCAGAAGTGTATTAGCTTTTTTTCCATGTAATTGATAAAAGAGATAGATAAAAATCAGTAAAGATATCAAACAAGGAGCACTGGGGTGGCTCAGTCAGTTAAGTGTCTGACTCTTGATTTCAGCTCAGGTCATGTCTCATGGTTCATGAGTCCAAGCCCCGCATTAGGCTCTGCTCTGACAGTGCAGAACCTTTGTGGGATTCTCTCTCCCTTCCTCTCTCTCTGCCCCTCCCCTACTTGTGTATGTGCATGTGCTCTCTCTCAGACAAACTTTTAAAAAAGAGATATAGAATGAATGACATGACCAAATTAACATTTATAAAACACCACACCCACCAATTTCAGAATATTCATTGTTTTCAGGTAGAAAATCACATGCTGAGCCATAAAATATGTCTGAGTAAATGCCAAAAGACTGAGTCATACAGTACATATTCTGTGCAACTGTGGAATTAAGTAACAGTTTGATCTTTGGAATCCCCAAACATTTGGAAGTTGATAGCACATTTCTAAATAATGACATACTCATTACATACAGAGACTCATGATTCCCCAACGCCCCTCTGAGTGTGTGGGTGCTTCAAGGAGTAGATGTTGGTTCTTTGATTGTGTGCTCTGGGAGAAACCAGACACCATGACAAAGGGACACTTAAGGCATCCTGTGGCGAGTCTTATGTGCTGAACTTGGGGCGTATTACCTCCAGAAACATCAGCAGGTTCTCACAGATGCAGGAAAGATTTCCTGGTGGCGATAACAGAGGGAGGGGTACAGTTATCATTGTGAAATAATTCAGCGAATTTTCTAAAACAATGGCTGCCACTTGAGAGGGAAAGACTTTGCCAGACTCCTATGTCAGCTGGGCCAAGGGCCTTTCCCCCAACTCCTTCCCGTCTCATCTTGGTGGGAAGAGAGAATTATGCCACCGAAGAAAGCATCGGACTGTGTTGTGAAAGTCCTAGCTCAGGGACACAGATCCACTAAAAGTCAACTAGTAAATCACGTCCCTTCCCCACCCCCACCTTTTACCACCAAACTGACAGGGTTCTGGAATAGCAGAGTTTTAAACCTGATAGAGCTGCAAGACAGAGACTTCCTCTGAGGAAGAGTACTTCGGAAAACCCCAAATCAAGAGAGGGGACAAAAACAGGGACACTGGAAGAATTTCAAGGCTCTGGCCAACATTAAATACTGCTCAACTCCTAGCTAAACAAAGATAAGTCTTCACACAGAGGTGGATTCCCCCAGTTGCTGTTATCCAGTACAAGGTGTGTGGCTTTCAATGAAAAGTTACTATGTCAGAGGTAAGGAAAAACACACTATTGAAAGACAAAGCAAGAATTAAAATCAGAATCAGGTATGATATAGTTGCAATTATCAGAGTTTTAAATAGCCACAATTAGTATGTTAAGGATTCTAATGGAAAAAGTTGACAATATCCAAAAATAGGCAAATAATGTAATCAGAGAGATGGTAACTCTAAGAAAGAATAAAAAGCAAATGCCATAAATCAAAAACATGAGCAGAAATGAAGAATGCTTTTAACTGACTTATCAGTAGAGTCAGTAAAGGTAAGGAAAGAGTCCATAAACTTGAATGTAGGCTAACAGAAATTTCCCAAACTGAAATACAACAAGAAAAAAAGGAAAAAAACAAACAAGACATCCAAAGTCTGGGAAATTTTTAAAAATTATTATACATGTATAATTAGAATACTAGAAGGAGGAGAAAGAGAGCAGAACAAATATTTGAAGTAATAATCAAAAATTTTCTAAAATTAATAAGACAACACTGTAGATTCAGGAATCTCAAAAACCATCCAACCAACCATCCAAACACACACACAAACTACCTCTAGGAATTCAAGCTGCATTAAAACTAAACACACAGAAGGAAAAAGTGAAAAAAAATTCGAAGGGGAGAAAAAGACATTACCTATACAAGATGAAAAAAAATATGGGAGAATCCCCATCAGAAATTGTGAAAGCAAGAAGACAGTGTTGTAAAACACTTAAAGTGTTAAAAGAAAAAATCAATTAATTTAGAATTCTATATAAAGCAAAAGTGTCTTTCAATAACAATAACTTAAGGAATACCATAACTAAAACAGTAACTAGTGTGAATTTGTTACCATCAGTCTTGCACTGTAAGATAGGTTAAAATAATTCTTCAGCGTCATGTAAGATTATACTCAGAACTTTGTGGGGCACCTGGGTGGCTCAGTCAGTTTAGCATCAGACTTTGGCTCAGGTCATGGTCTCATGGTCTGTGGGTTTGAGCCCCACATCAGGCTCTGTGCTGACAGCTCAGATCCTGGAACCTGCTTTGGATTCTGTGTCTCCCTCTCCCTGCCCCTTCCCTGCCTGTGCTCTCTTTCTCCCCCAAATAAATAAACATTAAAAAATATAAAGAAAAAATAACTTTGTGACCTGTATTACAATAAATATAATGCTAGAAAAAGAATAGAATATTTTATTTTTCTTATTCTTGATCTAAAAAACCCAGCAGTTTGTTTAAGGTATAATTAATTAATTAATAATGTATTGATTGATGGTAGCAAGTGCATACGTGAGATGAATTTCGGCAATGTCATGAGGAATGGAAAGGATTTAGAAATTCCTTGTTAATATGATACTTGTATTACACATGAAGTGGTATAGTGTTCTTTAAATATGGTGTGAGAGTTGGGAGGCAAAAGTAATAAAAATAAATAAATAAACGGGTTTATTCAACATGTATATTGGAAACACTAGAGAAATACTAAAATTTTTTAAAAAGTATAATAAGCTAAGGGAGGGGATAAAATGAAATCAGAGAGTGCTCAATTAAAATGAGATAATAGACGGGCACCTGGGTGGCTCGGTCAGTTAAGTGTCCCACTCTTGATTTCAGCTCAGGTCATGATCTCATGGTTTGTGAGTTCGAGCCCCACATCAGGCTTCATGCTGGCAGTGAAAAGAGTTACAAACTATTTGCTTGCAATCCAACTATATCAATATCTCTTTAAATATGAATAGTCTAAATATAGCAATTAAAAGAATGTCAGAAGTCCAGTTTAGTTTTAAAGACTTAGGTAAGTTAATAATAAAGGGATGGAGATAGATGTGCCATTAGTGTTACACTAATCAAAAGAAAGCTGGGGTAGCTATATTAATTTAAACAAAGCAGATTTTAGAACAAGAAAATTACCCATTAAAGAAGGGCATCATGTGTGATAAAAAGTTAATTCTCCACGAAGAAATAACAATCTTAAATGTATATGCAACTGAGAATGTAATGTCAAAATTCATGAGGCAAAAGTTGAGGGAACTGACAGGAGAAATACACAAATCCACTATCCTAGTTGGAAATATCAACACCTTTTTTTCAGTAATTGACAGATCAAGCAGACAGAAAACCATTAAGTATATCGTTGACCTGATTGGCTTTATAAGTCAGCTTGATCTAATTGACATTTATAGAATACTTTTTCACAAAACAAAATAACACTTTTATCTCAAGCTCACATGGAACATTAACCAAGATAGAACATATTCTTTGCCATGAAACACAACTTAAATTTAAAAGAATAGAAATCATTAAAAGTATATTCTCAGACCACAGTGGAAAATTAACCTTGAAATCAACACCAGAAAGGTAGCTTAGACAATTACTCAAAGATATCTGGGCATCCCCAAAGTTGTGGAAATTGAACATTGCTGTCCCAAATAATTACTGGGCAAAAGGAGAAATCTTAAGGGAAATTAGAAAACATTTTGAACTAAATGAAAATAAAAATATCACCTAACACAACATATGAAAACTTGAGAGAATGTAACAAAAGTATTAAGATATTATGTCTTATCTCTCTCTATAGTGTTATATAGTTATACATAGTAATGTACATATGACTGTATTCCCTATATAACAAACTTACATATTATAATTATTTAGCTGTAAACACATTGAAAAAGGTCTCAAATCAGGAAGCTGACTTTATACTTTAAGAAACTACAAAAATGCAAAGCTAACACAAGGAAGGAAATTATAAAGGTCAGAATGAGATAAATAAAATAGAGAACAAACAGTAGAGAAAAATCAATGAAAATGAAATGTTTCCTTGAAAATATTAACAAAACTTCCAAGCCATTGGCTAGCATGAAAATTTTAAAAAGGAGTCACAACTAAAACAAAAGTAGAGGCATTACTACCTACCTTACAGAAATGAAAATAATTAAGAGAATACTATGAACATTTCTACACCAAAAAATTAGATAACTCAGATTAAATAGAAAGAATTCCTAAAAATATACAAATTACCTAAACTGATTTAAAATTAGAAAAACTCAACAGAATCTTTAACAAAAAGAGGTATAAAATCAGGAATTAAAGTTTTCTAACAAGGAAAAGCCCAGGACCAGATAACTTCACTTTGTGAAATTTAGCAAACATTTAAAGAAGAATTAATACCCATCCTGTTCAAATTCTTTCCAAAAAATGAAGAGGAAGGAATACTTTCAGCTCATTCTATGAGGTCAGTATAACCCTGATATCAAAGTCAGATAAAGACATTAGAAGAATATAATAGATGAATATCCCTTATGATTATAGATGCAAAAACTCTCCACAAAATACCGACACACCAAACAGCAGCATATTCAAAGGGTGATGCACTATGACCAACTGTGATTTATTCCAGTAATGCAAAAATGGCTCAAAATAATAAGATGAATTTAATAAAGAAAATAAGTACATGATTGTCTCAATTGACTAAAAAGGCATTTTACAAAATTCAACACCTTTCATAATAAAACAAATTCTGAAAACAAGGAATAGAAAGAAACTTCCTCAGTATAGTAAAGAGCATTTATAAACTCACAGATGACATCACACTCAATGGTGAAGGACTGAAAACTTTGCCGATAGGATCAGAAACAAGACAAGAATGCCCACTTTCTCAATGCCATTCAACACTACTGGAAGTTCTAGCCAGAGCAATTAGATAAGTTAAAGAAATAAAGAATATCCAAGTTGGAAAAAAATAAGTAAATATCTTTGGATAGTTCCTATCAGCTGATATGAAAGAAAGTCCCAAATGAGCCACAACAAAGCTACTAGAGATCATAAATGAATTCAGCAAGATTGAAGAGCATAATATCAACATACAAAAATCACTTGTGTTTCCTGTATACCTGCAAAGAACAGTCCAAAAAGAAAATTAAGAAAGAAACTCTGTTTATAGTAGTATGTAAAATATAAGCTGTTAGGAATAATTTGATGAAAGAAGTAAACAATTCACGTACTGTGAACTCAACATATTATAGAAAGAAATTAAAGAAGTCCTCTATTCATGGGTAGGAGGACTTAATCTTGTTATCAGTGTTACCTGAACCTATCTACAGATTCATTGCAGTTTCTATCAAAATTCAAACAGCCTTTTTGAAGAAATCGGAAAACCAATCCTTAAGATTTTATGGAGTTCCAGTGAACCCCAAAGAGTCAAAATAATCATCGAAAAGAAAAAAAATGAATAGTTGGACCCCTACTTCCCAATTTGATAAGTTACTATAAAGCTACCATAATCAAAACAGTGTGGTACTGGTACAGAGATACACATGTTGGCCATTGGAATATAACAGAGTCTAGAAATAAACGTGTACACATATGGCATTAAATTTTTGACAAGGGTGCCTAGTCCTTTCAATGTGGGAAGAAAAGTGTCTTTAACAAATAGCCCTGGGACACCTGGATTTCCTCATGCAAAAGAGTGAGTTTGGACCCCTGCCTCAAGCTATATGCAAAAATTAATTCAAATTGGGCAATGATCTAAATATTAGAGCTAAAATAAAAAACTCTTAGAAGACAACATAAGAGGAAATCTTTGTAACTTTGATTTCACAATGGATTCTTAGCTATGACATCAAAACATAACAACAACAAGATACATTTGGCTTCATTAAAATTAAAAACTGGTGTATTAAAGGGCATTATCAGGAAAATAAAAAGACAACTTACAGAATGGGAGAATATATTTGCAAATTGTGTATCTCATAAAGACTTGGTATCCAGATTGTACAAGAAATTTCTATGACTGAACAACAAAAAGACAAGCAAATTAAAAAATTAGTAGCAGAATTCAATAGATGTTTCTCCAGAGGAGAATAGGAACTTGAAAATATGTTCAACATCTCCAGTCATTAGGGAAATGCAAATCAAAACCACAATGGGATAACACTGTATACCCACAAGATTGCCAATAATAATAATAATAATAATAATAAAGAATAATGATAATGTAATAATAATGAAAGTAATGAGTTGGTGAGGATGTAGAGAAATTGATACCCTCATACATTATTGGTGGGAATATACAATTGTGCAGCTACTATAGAACACAGTCTGCCAGTTCCTCAAAAAGGTAAACAGAATTATCCCATGACTCAGCAATTTTTCATTATATAACCAATAAAATAGAAAATAGACACTCAGATACATGTACACTGATGTTCACTGCAGCATTATTAATGACAGCCAAAAGGTAGAAACAAGCCAAGTGTCCATCAACAGATGAATAGATAAACAAAATATGATAGATATGTACAATGGAATATTTTTTAGCCATAGAAAGGAATGAAGTTCTGATACATGCTACACTGTGGATAAACCTTGAAAACATTCTGTTAAGTGAAATAAGTCAGACACAAAAGGAAAAATGTTACATGATTCCACTCATATGACATAACTAGGACAGGCAAGTTCATAGAGACAAAAACTATATTAGATGTTAGCAGGGGTTGAAGGAAACGGAAGATGAAGTGTTAATGCTTAATGGATATAGTGTCTCTGTTTGAGTTGATGAAAAAGTTTGGGAAACAAATAGTGGTGATAGTTGCACAATATTATGTATAATATTGACTACAATTAATATGACTGAATTGTACCCTTAAGAAATATTAAAATGGCATACTTAGCGGCATATAAATTTTCCACAATAAAATTTTAGGGATCAGGAATAATGAGCAGACATTTCACCGGAGATATTAGAATGGCCACTAAGCACATGAACAAATATTCAATATCATTAGTCATCAGACAAATGTAAAGTAAAATAATAGTTTGAAATCATTTCACAACAACTAGAAGGCTTATTGTCTGATAACACAAATGACAGGGATGTCGAACTCCAGAAACTTCTATCCAAATATTCCCTATCTCCTCTTGGTGATTACATGAATGCCTTTGATTATTAAAGATTATTGAACTGGAAAACTAGGATATATTATGAGCAGATCACATAACAATAAAAATTAAAAGAACTGAAAAAATTAGCCCTGCAGATTTGTATTTAAACTTTAATAACAGAGAATGTGACTTTTAATTTTTCGAAGATCCTTAAGAACATAGTTTGAAGTGCTGTGACCATAGATTGTGACTTGTTGCAACCGGACTGGATATAAATTATATTTTTACCAGTGAGGTCATCATGTTAGTTTTGATTATTTTTTTTTAAATTCATGTGAAAACCATCAGAAAGTCCTTCCTTTGATATAACACTACTCCTCATTTCTATGTGCCAATAAAGTGTTGGTTATTGTTTCAAATTCTTGATATTTTTTATAGCATGTAGGGAGGATTATGGTAAAAAAGGAAAAGGTGAGGACAATATTCACTTAGGTTTCTTGTAATGTCTGTGTTGGGCCATTGCCTCCATGGTGGTGTGGTTTCATGGCCAAGTAAAAGGGGTTTGGAGTTGGGGCCATGTGCTCTGCTCTGCTGCTAATTTGTTGGGTAATGAAGCAAGGAAGACAACCTCTTATCCAAGATCATTACCTCCAGCTTCCTTGGAAATGAAGCTAGATTTTCTCCAAGAGTCACGGCTCTAACTCGTAAAACCTACAGGATTTATTTAAGAGTACTTTTTACTTCTACCCCAGGATTAGGGAATCAGTTTTTGCAGGTAATTATGGAGGCCCATCTGTCCAAACCTTTACCAGATGCTGTAAGCTGGTGAAAGTCTATAAACAATTTTTAGGCTGGATTTCAGTGCTAAGGAAATTACAGTCTAGCCTGGGGTGGACATGTGATGTGAAGTGAGGAAGATGAAGTGGGAAAGCAAGATACATACAAACCCTGAGCAGTTAAGGAGCCCCCAGGTGGCTCATTGGTTAAGCCACCCACGTGGGCTCAGGTCATGATCTCGCAGTCTGTGAGTTGGAGCCCTACGCCGGGCTCTGCACTGACAGCCTAGAGCCTACAGCCTGCCTCAAGTTCTGTGTCTCCCTTTCTCTCTCTCTCTCTCTGCCCCTCTCCCCTCCCTCCCTCTCTCTCTCTTTCAAAAATAAACATTTAAAAAATTTAAAAATTAAAAAAAACAAATACTAAGCAGTTAGAAGGCACAACCACATTTAATGAAATGAAACGTGTTTTCTAGGCATTAAAGGGCTATTGGGTGGTGAGGAAGAAGGGAGAGACATCGCTGGGAGTTAGAAATAAAACGTTTTCTCCTTTAATAAAAACAGTGTGGTGGGGGGGGGGGGCGCGTGGGGGGGGGCACCAGCATCCTTGTGCATGCCCCTGCTGTTGAAACACTGACTCCCTGGACCTGCGTCATGTGACCTAGTTGACTTTTTTTTTTTTAAATTAATTCCTTACAATAGTTTAGTTCTTATTTAGTAAGTGAGGAAACTCACCTAGGTTAGTGAGTTACCTAAGATGACAAAACTTGTGAGGGTAAAATGTGATTTTAATATAAATCTGCTGATTGCCAAAAATTATAACCATTATATAGTATCCTTGGAACCTCTGATCTCAAATATCTGAGGTCTCTGGTCTCTGGACTCCCAGTGATAATCCAAAAATAGTACCAAGAAAATTCAAGGGGCGGGTGATCATTAGGAGTAGGAACCCAGCAAGGACTCGAGGCCAATATGCTGCTCTGTTTGTGGGAGACCTGTGCCTGTGTGGGGTCAAGGTAACCTCTGGGGGGACCTTTCCCTCCCTCCCCTCATAATAATCTCCAAGGCAGCGTTGCATCTTAGCAAGTTAGTCGTGACCTGACTTACCCTCAGGTCACAGAGCCTAGAGAGAATTCAGATCTCCCATGTGTCTGTGAAAATGTCCTGCTGGGGCCTAGAGGTGACAGGCTCTGCTCCAGTATCTGCCAAACCGCCAAATTATATTTAAATTGGTGAACATTTTTGGAGCACCTACTGTACATCCCATAGTGCCTCGTAGTGTCTGGAACAAGAGTCACTCAGTGGTCTGTTGAAGATCAGTCATACACTCTCACAAGAGTCAGTTGTTAAATTTTCAGGAGTTTTGTTAGCTGGTTAAACACTGTAACTGTTACAGATTAAATGAGGGGCACCTGGCTGGCTCAGTCGGGAGAGACTGTGACTCTTGATCTTGGAGTTGTAAGTTTGAGTCCCATGTTGGGTGTAGAGGTTACTTAAAAATAAAATCTAAAAAATTCTAAATTATCAAAACTTACAGTTAAATAAGTTACACTAAGTAAAAGGATACCCAAAAGTCATCCCATAGGTTTTCTACATTTTACTATTCTCTTTTTTCTTGAATGTTCTTTATGTCTAATGAATCTCCACAGTGGAGACTGCACCAGGCTTTCTAACCTTGCCCTGAGTGGCCTTAGGTTTATAGTGTGAAATTAGCCATGTGGGAGTATTTACACCATGGGAATAGTCACACACTACAAATCAGGGTGCGACTTATTGCTGTTGATTGTCTAGATTTCAGAATGTTACATAGGAAATGTTAATAATACAGATTAAACTTGAAGGTAGGACATGTCTATAACTTTTACATTGTAAATAGCACAAAAGATCAAGAAGTATTTCCCCAGTATTCTGCTGTTACTCATCTCAACAAAGAAGTCACTCACATCCCTGAAAAAGCAATAACGTTCCAACATACCTTATTTCACTTTCATTTTATTCATTATCATAAACAATATATCAGCCAATGTTCGTGTCAGAAATATACTCATTAAGTGCAGTCACAGTTTGGTTATGGATGCAAGAGTTTGGCAAAAATCTAAGTATTTTTGGAGAATTAAGTGGTTATATGGAATTTATAACAAAGTTGCATATTTTATTATCTATAAATAGTATTTATATATTCTGAATATCAGTTAAATTTTAATAAACTTGTACATGTATGTAAAATTATGTACAGAATTTACGGGACAAAATTTAGCCTTGCCGCATTTGTACCTGGAGGTCAAGTGCCTGGCCCATTGCCTGAATCTGCTCTAGGCATACCCGCGCCTCCGCACTTGCCCACCGGTTCTCCAAAGCCCAACTGATGTTTCATTCATGACTGAGCTCAGGTGTTCACCCTTTGTGCAAACACAGCAGCTTCATAAACTTCAGAATGGCCTCAGTCAAATTTGTCACATCCCTTTTATGAAGTGGAATGATCGTTTGCTTAGCTGCCAGGCTCACACAGAGCAGCCCCTCCGTGTTTTTAACAGGGTTGCATTGATCAAGTGACACCCTTCCCTGACTGCACACCCAGGCTTGTCCTGTGAGCATTTGTCATGGCTCTTCCATGTGACAGGGGCTGACGAGGGCCATCAGGGCTCTGAGATGAGCTTCTGTCGTTTCATATTTGATAATGTCTTATCTCTCCAATAAGGTAAATGGCATGCTCTTTGATAAATGGACTGAAACGTAGCCTAATTTAATTAAGATTCCATGGGCAGCAATTGACAGGCACTTGTGCAGTTTTTATCTGTTTGTTTTGCAAGTATCACACAGAATAATTTTTTAAAAGACTCAGTTACAGCTGTTTTGAATAAAAATCTACCTGTAACAGTCAGGCAGGGGTTGACTTTTTTCTCCACAGATGAAAACCAGTTAATTTTCTTGTTCTCTTCTCTCCGGATAGTGAGACCATGACGTTTAAACACAAATAATATAATCCTTTCATGTCTCCCCAGTCTTCGAATCAGACACTGTAACTTGCCTTCAGTGATTCATTACTTATAGCTTCTTCTTATTCTTTGTATGTATTAATAGGTGTAGTTATTTTTTTTAAATAAAATTACATATTATTCTGATCAAAAGCCCCAACTTCTGTGCCATCCAGTTCAAGGAATTCTCCTCGATCTCAGACCCCTTAACCTGCGATCACAACAGGGCTCTGTCCTCCAGCCTCGGCCTGGCCACAGCGAGGAATCCGAGGAAGGGCAATGGCCAGGCTGCTGTAGACACCCAGCAGCACTGATGCAGTGTGCCAGAGGGAGTTATGAGGAAACCAAATCCGGAAAAATCCCTTACTGAATATGCACCTGGGATCCAAATAACGTTCTGACGAAGACAACTACACCGAGTGGTACCTCAGCGGTGACTCAGTGATTGCCCGAGTGGCTTCCTTATTCTAAGGATGGGATTTATGCATATCACCGATCTGCCTGCAGCGCCGAAGTCTGGCCAAAAATGTGAAAATAACAGTGAGAATATTTGCTTTTGAGGAAATCATGAAACATTCGTATTTAAGATCTGAGATAGTTTTGTCTTCCCTGCTTAGTTCTCTCCCTTCGTAACCTTGATTCTCAGCATCATGGTAGCACTTATTCTCTGTCCTGTTCTCCATTGGTATGTATGACGAATGTCAAGTTTACTTTGTGTGTACAAGGTCTGTCTCTTGTTCTCGGGAAAGGGTGTGTAAAAAAACTTTGCTGTTTCTCAAGATGGATGGAACACATCTGAAGAGCTGTCTTGGCGTTTCCTTTGTTGGCAGATTAATAACAACTACTCATTAAATATCTGTAGTTGTTACATGATTCTCTAAGGTTGTCACTTTGATAAATTTTCTGTGAGTTTTGATGGCCTTGTCTTTCATCTCTTTCCTATTTCCAGCTTTCCTCTGACCAGTTTTCCTCTGCATCTCTTTCCAATTGCTATTCTCTCCTCCACAAAGGCCTTCGGTATTCTTACTTCTACGCCTGTGTATTAGTTTTTCCTGTTTTTAAGCTTTATCTGAATGAATCATGTAGCTTGATCTCTTCTGTGTCCAGTTCATTGCCACACAGCACAGAAAGTTTATCAGTTCTTTATCTTTTTAAAGAATTAGCTTTTGATTTAATTTCCTTTTTCCATTTTCTGGATTTTCGCTCTGATACCCATTATTTCATCCTACTACTTACTTTGGGTTGAAGTGCTCTTCTTCTTGTAACTTCTTAAGATGGAAGCCTGATGGTTGATTTTAGTTCTCTGATTCTAATGTAAGCTGATGAAGTTTTGAATTTCATTCTAATTACTGATTGAGGTGCATAAAAAAGTATATGTTGTGTTTTCATTTTAATTCAATTAAAGATGATTTCTAATTACTCTGGTGATTTTTCTTCGAAGTGTGAGTTTAGAAGTGTGTTGTTTAATCTTCTGACTAGTTAAAGATCTACAAAATTTGATTTAGTTGTGATTAGAGAACAAACTTTCCACCACTTCTCTTCAATTTATCAGGACTTATTTTAGAATATTGTATAAACTGATGAATTTTCCATTTGTATTTAGAAAATATGCATATTCTGCTGTCATGTGGGATGTTCTGAATATCACTTAGGCCATGTTAGCTTGTGGTGCCATTCACTTCTACAGCCTTGCTGATTTTAGGTCTAGGAGCTTTCAAGTATGTTACTGTGATTACTGAATTGTCTACCTCTCTTTTCAGATCTAACTTTTTGCATAATATATTTTGAGATTTTTTTCTTATATGCGCATTCATGAATAATTGTTACATCATCCTGATGTATTAACCCTTTTATCATTATGAAATATTTATCTCATGATACTTTTTTAATTAAAAATTTTTTTTGTTAATGTTTATTCAGTTTTGAGAGCGAGAGAGACACACAGAGCTTGAGCAGGGAGGGGCAGAGAGAGAAGAAAGGAGACAGGGAATCTGAAGCAGGCTCCAGGCTCTGAGCTGTCAGCTGAGTCCAATGTGGGGCTTGAACTCATGAACTGTGAGATCATGACCTGAGCTGAAGTCAGACACTTAGCCAATGGAGCCACCCAGCCCTCCAGTCTCATGATATCTCTTAAAGTCTGTTTTGTCTGATATTAATGTAGCTGTTCTAGCTCTCTTATAGTTACTGTTTGTATGGTATTTTTTTTTTTTTACTATCCTTGTATTTTCAACCTCTTTGTGTCTTTGAATCTAAAGTATGTATCTTATAAAGAAATAGAACTATTTTTTTCTTTTCTACTCAGTCTGATAATCTATACCTTTTGATAGGAGTGGGTAATATCTTCATATTTAATGTATTTTTCATATGGTTGTATTTTCATCTGTCAGTCTGCAGTCTTCTCAACATATTTCATGTCATTTTTGTTCTCCTTTTCCTTCTTTTGTTTTAAAAAATATTTGTAAGTATACCATCTGTTTTAGCTATATTTTAAAATTTTTTTAATTCTTTTTTTAAGTGTTTATTTTTATTTTTGATGGAGAATGAGAGCAAGCACAAGTGGGGAGCAGAGAGAGAGAGAGAGAGAGAGAGAGAGAGAGAGAGAGAGAGAGGGAGAGGATCGGGAGCAAGCTCTGTGCTGACAGTAGAGAGCCCAATGTGGGGCTTGAGCTCATGAACCTTGAGATCATGACCTGAGCCGAAGTCAGACACTTAACCAATTAAGCCACCCAGACGTCCCTACCTATAGTTTTAAAAGTTATTTTCTTAGTTCTAGAAATTACAACATGCAGATCTAACCTAGTACAGTTACTTCAGCTAAATCTTGGTAATTCCAGGAAAATACAGTAACTTCCCTAAGACACAGCTCCATTTCACCCTCTCCTTCGTCTATACACACTACACGCATATGTATGCCATGACCCAACAGTAAAGTATTCTAATTATTGTCTCAACAGTCATACGTAACTAATAAAAGACTGCTTTCTTTTTCTTTCCTCAGTATTGGTCACATTTTTCTGTTTCTTTTTTTATTAAGGTTTTTTTTTTTCTTAGTGTTTATTCTTGAGAGACAGAGAGAAACAGAGCGTGAGCAGGGCAGGGGCAAGGGAGAAAGGAAGACAGAGAATCCGACGCAGGCTCCAGGCTCTGAGCTGTCAGGAACCCGATGCAGAACTCAAACTCACAAACTGCGAGGTCATGACCTGAGCCACCTAGGAGCCCCCCTGTTTCTTTTTATGTCTCATAATTTTGTTGTTGAAAACTAAATCTTTTAGATGAAATCACTACAACTACTAAAATGTACTCTAAATTCTTATATACCAGATACTGACAATGTCTGCTGATCTTCATTTTTTCCCTTAGACTGGGGATCTCATCTGGTATCCTTTCGGCCTGAAGGATGTTTCTTTATTTCTTGGAAGACTGATAAGGCAGATCTGCTCACAACAGATTTTTTCTTTCTTTTCTTTTTTTTTTAAGTTTATTTACTTATTTTTAGAGAAGGAGAGAAGGAGGAGGGGGCAGAGAGAAATGGAGAGAGAGAATCCCAACTAATCTCTGCACTGTTAGTGCAGAGCCTGGCATGGGGCTCAAACTGATGAACCATGAGATCATGACCTGAGCCAAAACCAGGAGTCAGAAACTCAACTGACTATGCCACCCAGAGGCTCCTCAATGATTCTCTTCTTTCTGTTTTTTCTTTTTTATGTGAATACCTTTATTTAACCGTTCATTTTTGAAGAATAGTTTTCACTAGACATAGAATTCTTGGATGACTTTTTCCCCCTGCTGTCAGCCCTTTGCATACCCTTTGCATACCCTTTGCATATGCTCTTCCACTGCCTTCCACCTTCCATTGTTTCTGACGAGAAGTCCACGGTCCTTGTATTGTTGCCCCTCTGGATGTGATGAGCCATTGCCTCTCACAGCTTTCAAGATTTTTCTCATTGTCTTTAACTTTCATGAATTTGACTGTGGTGTTTCTAGGTGTGATTATTATTATATTTGTCACACGTGGTGTTTGCCAAGCTTCTAGGATCAGTAGATTAATGTTCCTTAATCAAATCTGGAAACTTTCTGATCTGTTTCTTCCAGTATTTTTTTTCTGTCACTTTCTCATCTCCTCCTTCCTCTGGAACTCCCACTCCACAGATATTGGTATGACCGATCCTGCCTCACAGGTCTCTGAAACTTTTCATTTTAACATTTTCCTCACTATACTTCATATTAGGTGATTATTTATCTTCCTTCCTGTATACTGATTTTTTTTTTCTCTTCTGTCATCTGAGTTTTTCTGGGGAACCCATCTAGTATATTTTTATTACAGTTATTATACATATTAACTTCAAAATTCCTTTTTTACATTTCTTTTTGAATGTGGGCTAGTGAGAGGTCACGCTTCCTTTAATTCTGTGAGCATAGTTTACTTTTGAATTCTTTGACGAATTCCATGTTTGGGTTCACTCACCTCGTTTTCTATTAGCTGCCTTTCAGCACCCTCCTCACCTCTCTCATGTATATGGTACATCTGCAGGAGTACATTGTATCAGCTCTGAATTCTGACCTCTTTTTCTGATATTAAAAAAAAAAGTAACCAGCTTAACATAAACTTCAAAATCTGTCTTCACTGAAGTGTGACTCCCGATATCTCTGCGTAGATTTTAGGAGTCCTCCTATCTCTGCAGAGCTAGTGATGAGTCAGTGAGTTAGAAATTGTGCTCGTCACCCCAAGCCCATAAGGCTTCTCAACCCTCTGCCCATTTAATCCGCGTGAGTTTGCAAGTACACTCCAATTTCAGCCTGTTTTCCAGTCTCTCTCGCCTTCCCCTGTTTATAGGCTCTTTACCGTATCTTGGCCACATGAGTGCAGCTTCTCAGACAGTGAGGGGGCTGTCGAACTCTTATCCAGCCTGGCTCTCTGGTTCACAGGATATCTTTATCGAATTTCCAGTTGGAATGCCACTTTCTCCAACCAGGACCACGGACTTAGGTTAGCAAAGATGAGGATTTCCTTATTTATTTTTATCAAGTTCACCTCTTTAAATTACCATCCGCCCATTCCACCCTGCACCCGAAATCAAACTTTGTCAGCAGAGCTGCTGGGATTTTCAGATGCAAAGATAAAATAACTGCTCTTTTTGACTGTGCTGGGAAGTGAGTGTGGGGTGAGAGGAGCGGGGTGACGGGGTGGCCTCGATTGCCCCTGACCTTGTGTGGAGCTGCCGCAGTGGCTCTGTTCTTCCAAGACTAAATACTTCTCAATTTGTTGCCTACCTTTTGTTGATTTCCAGACCCCTAAATTTGTTTTCAATAATTTTATGGAGCTTTCTAGTGCTTATTTTGTGGAGGCTAACCTAGCCATAGCCAGAAGTGCCTTACCTCCCTCATTCTTTCAGTTCTCATATGCAATCATTTTTATGGGACTGTGTCTTTTTAAAAATTCATTCCACGTGTTTCTGGTCTCTGCCTTTTCTTAAATGTTGATGTTTTCCAAAGGTCTCTTCTCAACATTCTTCTATAATTCACACTCTCTGATTAGATGTAGAAAGGAGGTTCAGTGGTGTGCTCAGGCTACCGTACAAAATACCGCAAACTGGGTGACTTACAAAACAGGAATTTATTTCCCTTGTAGTTCTGGTGGCTAGGAGACCAAGATCAAGGTGCAAGTGATTCAGTTCCTAGTAAGAACTCCCTTCGGGCTTGGAGACAGCTGCCTTCTCACTGCCCCCTCATAAGGCTGAGAGAAGAGTGTGAGGGAGCAAACTCATTGGTGTCTCCAGTAAGGGCGCCGATCCCACCAGGAGGGCCCTGCCCTCCTAACCTCATTATCTCCCAGAGGCCCCTTTCCAGGTACCACCACATTGGGGATTGGAGCCTCCACATGGGAGTTTGGGGGAGGCACAAATATTCAATCTGTAATGGGAGAGGTGGAGTAGGGCTTTGAGCCAGAGAAGCCGGGAACGTGCACAGCATACACAGGGTAGGAGAGGACGGCTGCGTCAGAGCGGATGCCGGAGCGCAGAGTGGGCTGACCCAGGAGGGGGCTCAGGCTCATCGACTCCCAGTACTCAGAGTGACAGTGTCAGTGATGCCAGCAGGTGCGGAACGGAGGGGTGCCGTTTAGCATAATAAACTTCAGCCATTCTGGGAGAGGCAGGGTATGTGTACTTGACAGAGAAATGGACACGGATTTTCTGCCCAAAAATCTGTACAACCAGATTCAGTTGACCCAAAAAATTACATTTCTCCTTCCTCTCTGATATAGTCTTATTAAATGGTAATCCAATCTTCTGCCTTCCTAGAAATTTATCTATAATTAGCAGTTAGGTAATAGGAAAAACACTTACATAATCACGATTCTGACTAATCAGGCCTTCGGAGAAGACTTACTTATGTATAGACTAAGTAGGGCGCCGTGTCAACAAATATGGAAAGATGATGTTTTAAAGAGCATAAGGGAAACATTAAGTGAGGTACAAGGAACCGTAAGTAGGAGTCATGATGTGACAGGCAGAAGTAGGTAAGGAGACTAGAACAACGTGTGATCGAGGTAAGAAAAAATACTAAATCCAGAAATCCTAAATAAAATCATGCTATTTCCCTGAGAAGAATGTTTTATGAGTCTAAGAGACTCTTAAGATAAACACACAGGAAAGCAAAAGCGGAGTCCACTTTTATGACCATGGTGTCTTATCAGTGAGTATGTCACACTTTAGGAATTTTATCTGTGAAAAAAAAAAAAACCCACAAAACACCTGCAGCGTTGATATAAAAGTTCCAGTTTAACACAGTTGCTAATCTCTCGAAGATGTCGAGTCTCTGCATGATACACCACACATTGCTGCCCAGAACATTCCCAGTGTCACTTACTGACAATTTATGTAGCTTTACAAGGGGTAGAGAACCAGGAGAAAGAGACTTAACTCAAGCTAACCTGTGTGTTCATGTCCGCATAGTAATTGAGTGTATGCTCAGCTGTGTTAGACATTTTCCAAGAATGTATCTATTTAATCCTTGAGTTAATCCTATAAAGTATATTCCCTTCTGTGCTAAATTAGATTGGTTTATTGCTTCCAATTATTTTTTTGTATCTCAAAAGAGGCTAACCTTGGCTATAGGCTTAAACATTTCACTTTCTCTGTAGCTCACTTCCCACTGCTGTGATTGTAACATTTTCCAGGTATGGACTGATCCTTTAGCCCGGATCTGGGAAAGAACAATCTGTGTCAGGCACAGTCACATGTGAAGCACAGCCAGCATGTAACATGAGCAAGATAAAACCTGTGGTGTCTGAAATCACTAATACGTAGAGGTTGTTACACAGTATAATCTAGTGGGAACTGATTAATATGTTTTATTATCCCTATTTGTGCATGATAAAATCAAGTCATCAAGAGCTATAAAAGGTATAAAATTGGCTGAGAAGGTACAATTAAAGAGTGGTGGACCCGAGAGCTTACACAATCCCTAAGCTCTCCTAACTTATTATTTGGATTTAACACATCTTGTGTAAATCTCATTCTGTCCTGATTATTCAGACCCAGCCCTTTGCAATTTTACATAAGTCACTTGGAGAATCATTGGGACATCACGTTCACATCTTCAGAAGGCTGGAATGAGAAAAAGTCATTTGTTAATAGAGTTATGTACGTGATCGGGTTCTTCACTGAGACTATAAAGGATGGCATTGGGCTTACTAAAATTAGCTCTTGAGAACATTTTATTAATATTGGGCTTATTTTATAGAGTTCTACATCTGTTTAATGACTGATATTTTCTGGGCCAGTGTTCACTAGGCTTACGATCCTAGTTGTAATGGAAAAAAGGTTGGAAAGGTTAAGAGGTTCCAATCCTGGTAACATTACTTGTCAAGGTTCAACTTGGATAAACCACTTACCTCTCAGAAATCCATTCACATTACTTGTGAAATAAGGATAGTAATTCTCATGATACAGCCTAACTGACAGTCAATAAAGAGATTAAATGAGACATGTGATACTGCTTTATCTGTTAGATCATGCTGACATCAATGGTTATTTTTACTAGAACTTCAGCATGAGAAAGACTTTTCAAGATCATATACAGATCTTTGACTTCTAATGAGAAATTCAGGTTTCCTGGTAAGGAGAGAGAGAGGAGAAAGGAAATTGTTCTTACCTTTACAAAACTTCACAAAACCTCTTATATTTGTTTTGAGAGCTTGTCTCCTTTCTGTAGTGGGGAGAAGCAGCCACCTGTGGTGACTAAGCCTAGGAGGGATGGAGTCGTAGGTGACCGGAGACAGGGAAGGGAGAGTAGTTAGAGAATGGGAAGGACTATTTGCTGTACGTGAGGTTTCTGCTCTCACAGCTGTGTATAGTAACCAGCTCTCTGATGATGATGTCTGTATCAAAATCAGCAGACTTGGAGACAGTTCAAGAAATCATCTTTTCATTCACTCAGAAATTTTCATTGAGGGTCTCCTGTGTGTCGAGCTTTGTTCTAGATATTAGAAATACAACAGAAAGTAGAACAAGGTCCCTACTATAATTGTATGTTGTAGTGAAGAGTGACAGACAATAGGCACAAAATAGACAAATATATAGTAAGTATAATTTCAGTGGTGAGCAATTCTATGGTGACATTAAAGAATAGAGGCTGACCAGGAGGGGGAAAGATGGACTAGGACAGCTCAGATGACTTGGAAGATCCTTCTGGGCTGATGAGGGAGGAGCCTACTAACCAGAACAGAAATACCCTTGCAGAGGCACTGAGGTACAAATGAAGGACAAATATGGTTCGAGCACAATATGAAGGAATCTAGTCAGATAGGAGTGCCACGAGACTCTGTTCTTATAAGACTTGTTGGCCAGCAGATGTGTATTCACTTACTCCATGTGTAGTTGGAAATCGCTGGAGGTAGTGTGGTCTTGTTTCCAGTTTTTAAAGGATCACTTTTGATTTCTGCACCAGAAGTGGACAGAAGTGGGGCAAGTAAAGAAACAGGGAGTTCAGAGAAGAGGCTAGGCAGTAATCAGGCAGAAGGTGCTGGCGATTCTGTTGGCTACAGCGGTGGAGGGAGGGCGAAGTGGTCAGACTGATGCCCCATTTTGGCAGTGGGTCCAGGGGAACACCCTCATGGTTTGGATCTGCAGTGTAGAGGCAAGAAAAACCAACAAGGATTTCAGGATGGATTAGGACTTGGGCATTTTACTAGTTTCAGAAGATCTCTGGAAGAGCCAGCTGGCAAGGGTAGTGATCAGAAGGTTAGACATCCACATGGAAACATGTAGTAAGCAGTTAGATATCTAGTCTGGAGATCAGTGGAAAGATCTAGACCAGGGATATGGACGAGAGATTGATCAGTGTATGTATTAAATTTAAATTCCCCAAATTGATGACAATGTAGATGAAAGAAGACCAAAGAAAACATCCTGGAACAATACAATACTTAGATCCAGAAACCTGCCATCCACACAGAAATAGCATATCAGCTCCATAATAAATATTTGGTAAGTGAATAAATTTGTTATCATAAGGGCTGCTTAATTTGTTAGGAATAACATTTAGTTAGTTAGTTAGTTATGCCTGGGCCAACATTCTTGATTTATCTATTAAAATATGCTAAATTCACCATACATATTTAATGCTGAAAACTGTTGGGGATCAGTAAACTTTAAGTCATCATTTTATTATGTCATGTTAATGTTTTTCGCCCACTCTTAAACACTCTCTGTATAACACTGGCGGTTTTCACTGTTCTGGCTTGGGGCAGATAGAAGTCTTAATCCGATTCTGTTTATTCTCCTTTCAAGTACAAATATGCAGTAGAGGTTTTCCTTTATTTTCTCCATCTGTCTTGCATATCAAGGTGATCAAATCATTGTTGTAGGGAGGTTATGAGTGTCCTGGTTTGCTGTAACTTGGAAAGGGCCAAGCAAAATATTAGCCCAGGCAAATGGCACTCCTGCTCAATTATGGATGTGCCATAGGGAATACGGTTATTTCTGGGAGGCCCATACAGGACGGTTATGGTCGGCTCATAGGACTCCATCCTGCATGAAATTCACATCGCTTATTTGAACTGCCACCGAACACCCACTGTACACTTACTTGGCTAATGGCGCCCATGTGGACAGATTTTGAGCGTTCTTAGTTGCTGATTCTATATTCTAGTCTAGTATCTTCCTTCACGGTTGTGCCATCTCTGTTTGTCCTCCCCATCATCAGCTGTGCAATGGCTCTTGAACTATTCTCTTTCCCATGTGCCATTAATACATAAAGATTGTATTTCTTGCTGCAGGACTTATTTTTTGTTGCTATTCAAAGCCAAACTCATAGATACTATTCAAGAACATTTCTTTTTTTTTTTTCCCCAAGAGATGACTATACTTACCATGATTTGAGGGTTTTATTCCATATATGGAATTAACATTCCTTTAGATGCTGTTTTCTCTCCACCTAAGGCCGTTAATGACATTGAATTAATAGCTGTGGGATGGACAAGGGAGAAAACGGGGTAACCAGAAAAATGTGGAAAGAAAAATCTTTGGTAATATTTAGAAAGAGCAATCCATTGGTAAAATGTGTCAGATGGGGAGTATTCAATATTATACTACTATATCTTTACTTCTTTTATTTTTATGTTTTAAAGGGAACTTCTAGGGCAAAAAAAAAATGCTTTCTTAACAAGCAGAGAACAAGAAGGCTTTATCACCCTCCTCTGTTGTTTAGCAGCACTATGTAAAACTACTCCCTTGGAGTTCAGACCCTAACCGGCTCCATTATGTCATAGTTTGAGTTTCTGCAGGAGCACATCCTGAACCAGGGACTTGAGTGCCAATAGTTTACATAGGAAACATGCCAAGATTTGGGAGTAGGGAAGTTAGGGAAGAGAATGATGTCATTCCAGGAATGTTAACGAGCAGGGTTTCACAGTGCACAGCCCGGGCTCACATCCTGCTGGGGATCCTGGGAGGTTGTGTAAAATGTGCTCCCAAAGGGTGTGGGAGGAGTAGGAAAGTTGGATATTTGTCATTCATTAGACTGTCATCTTTCCATGGGAAAGCAACTGACTGATATTCCAGCCTGCCTTGCATGGGCCTGTCCTATCAGAAAAAACCAGAAAGTTGCAGATGCTTCTAGTAGAAGCTGTCAGCACCCTGAAGAACTGTGAATGCCAAGCCAGTATATGTGGGGTGTTTGACCTCTAGATCCCAGTATCTTAACAACAACAAAACACTTATTTCTCACTAGTACCGCATGTACATCACAAGCTGGCATGTTAGTCTGTCTGTTCAGTGACATCTTCACACTAGGATAAGGCTGACTGAAAGTTGATGATCTTTGTGGTAGATGGAAACGAAGCTCCGGAGGAGAAGATATAAATTAAATTCTCCTGCCTAGAAACAATACATGTCACTTCTTCTGACAACTCATTGGCTGGAAGCAATTACAAGATTCTTCTCAAAAACAAGGGAATCAGGGGGCACCTGGGTGGTTCAGTCAGTTGAGCATTGAACCCCTGGGTCATGATCCCAGGGTCGTTGGACCAAGTCCCGTGTTCGGCTTTGCACTGATCTTGGGGCCTGCTTGAGGTTTTCTCTTTCTCTCTCTCTCTGCCCTTCTCTCCTGCTCATGTACTCATTCTCGCTCTAAAAACCAAACAAACAAAAAAATCAAATGGGAGCCAGGAAATTCAGTTTTGTATATGCCTGAAAGAAGAAGAAGAAGAGGAGGGGGGGAGGGGAAGGGGAGAGGGGATAGATGTAAATAAGCAGCAGAATTTACTACAGTTTTCCTTTCTGATAACCAAGTATTTGGCTAATTCTCCTTGTCACATGCAAAATATACTCTCCCTTTCCCTAAGGACAACTACCCAAAAGTCCCCTCCATCACAGAAGTAGGAAAGCCCTTTCTTTCCCACCCACCCAGTAGACAGTGGTGCAACAGAAATAGCATCATTGCAGCGAACACCCGCATTTGGGAATGTCCGGTAGTTCTGATACCCTGCTGGGCAGACTCTTCAAGGATTTCCACTGGGGAGGAGAACTAGTCGTTGCTTCAGCCGCAGTTCTGCTCCTTGTCTGTTTCCTGCCTGGAATAAGTCTCTACATTCTGGGATGCCATTCATTTTCCATAATCCTTTTTGGTCAGATTTACAATGGGAGTCGGGGCTATGCCTTCCTTGAAGAGTGAATAGATTTCTTAGCTGAGTCTTTGCCCTAGAAAGTTGAGGTTCCACAGGTTAAGTCTTGAACAAGCATAGTCTCCTTTACTCTAGACTAATGCAAAAAACAAAAAAGCAAAACAAAACTGTTTCAAAAATTTAGGTTTCATATGAATATTTGATTTACGCTGTTCCATTTGCCAATAATTCCACTCAAAATTCTTTTCAAGACCTAGTTTCATGTCTGGCATATTTCTTTTCCTGCTTACTTCATGCCTTTGTCATTCTATTTAGTTGAAAGTGTTTGGAGCTTATGAGGCTGACACTGTTAGTCTTTTTTTTTCCCCCTCAAAATCATTTTATCCAATTGAAAGCATTTACTGGTGCTACTTTAGTCCATTCAGAGGTTTTTTAAACAGCTGGCTTAGTAGCCACATTCTTGATTTGATTCTTGGGGCAAATTTGAGTTTTAAATCTTTGTTATTCAAAGCATTTTTCAATGATATCTTTCATTATTTGAGGTTGGAAGCAATGATCTCCACTATACTTACATGTTTCCACAATTGCAGGGAGCCCCCCACCCCCTTTTTTTCAATTCCTTCTTGAAATCGGACCAATTCTTTTTTCTTTTTTTTTTAATGTTTATTTATTTATTTTTATTTTTTATTTTTGAGAGAGAGAGAGACAGAGACAGAGCAGGAGCAGGGGAGGGGCAAAGAGAGAGGGAGAGACAGAATCTGAAGCACACTCCAGGCTCTGAGCTGTCAGCACAGAGCCTTACTTGGGGCTCGAATCCACCAGCTGGGGGATCATGAGCCGCAAGTCAGACTCTTAACCACCTGAGCCACACAGGTGCCCCTCTTTTCTCTTCTTTTTTAAATTTTTTTGGTAGCTTACTGAATACGGCTACTAGCTATCAACACATACAAATAACATTGTTTTTCAAGCATTGCCCTGTTGCTAAAAGTTCATTAAGTACATGCTTAGCTCCCCAAGTTACATAGATATCAGGCCTACCAAATGTTTGGCCAGCGTATAATATGGAAAGACCCTCTCTAACTCTTTAGAATAGTTTTCTTTCCACCCACCCCCTGATTCCTAAGCTAGCGGCATGAATGTTACACATTTTTGGTGGCGTCACTGCACTCCTTGATACACGATTCTGCTTCCGTCAAGGTCATCTAAATTACAGCATGGTGGAGTTTGATTTCTTAAAAATGCTTTTATATCCATCACAGTTTTACTGGGAGATTTTCTTGGTGTCATCTTGTTCTAATTTCATGCTGTTCGAGAAACCATCATCTTGAAATTTGTCACTGCAAAGTGAAAATGTGGCCTGGGAGGTCGTACACAACAATTAAATGTTCTAGTCCCAAACCGATGCATGTCACTTCTGCTCACAACTCCTTCCCTAGAAATGGTCATTTGGCACCTTCCAGTCACCAAAGAGTCGTGAAATTCAGATTGCCCTCTTCCTGGAAAGAGAAAATAACCCAATGTTTATTAAGCAGAGCAATGACTACCAGAGTCAATTACATGTTTTAAGCAGAATGAATTTGTTTAATATAATAAAGTTTGCTACTTATACGTATGTAGGTTGCTAAAAAGGATTTTCTCAACTCAGATTTTAAGCTGCATTTGTGTGTCTCACGGTAATAAGGAAAGTGAGGCTAATGTGTGTTGAGAATAGCAGTTGACCCATATTTTATTTCCTGGTCTTTTGCTGTGTAAATAATTTTGAAAGATTACAATTGTACTGTTGGTTTTATGTAGTGTATAGAGCAGTATTGACTGTAATAAAGACTTTATTAGAGCCTGAGTAGAGGAGACACCCACTGCTCTCTCCCACCCCCTCGTGGAGGGGAGGTAGACAAGCAACCATCCTTCACTAATTTGCATGTGCTCCCCAGAGGTTACCTAAGGCAGCATTCAGAGCTGCAGACTTTTCCCAGCTCCTAACTGCTTGGGAATATAGGACCTGGAGACCATTCAAGTTTCAGAGACACAAAATGGTAGTGCTCAAGTGAGAGTGTGATATCATGCAGCCTCGTTTCTAACTTTTTTAAAGATAAGAAACCTTTATTAATGGTAGACATTAATAATTTATACTACTAATAATGACCACTCACTGAATATTTGTTACGTGTCAGAAGCTGTTTAAGCAGTTTGTGTTTGTTTTTTCATTTAACCCTCCAGCCAAACCTATGAAGACATATTGTTATTATTGCTAGCCACATTTCATATGTTAAAAATCTTAGATTTTTTAAGCAGTAAAATTTACTGACTTGTGTAAATTAGCCCAGATGGCAGGTGTTGGGTCTTGGGCTGTGCTCCTCTGGGTTCCAGTATCCTTATTGTCGAATCTTGAGGAATAACTCCTCCTATGGTCAGTATTTCATCTTTGATTATTAAATTTTCATTTTTAATACCATCGATTTTAATACACTCATACATTGCCAGCATTTGTTTTTCTCTCTTGACATCAAAAAGAAATCGCTCCGAGTTATGTGATAAGCATACAAAAATACCTTTGCTGAACTGATGCCAGTCAAGGCTGAGTCCCCAAATCCCAAGATGTTTAATTATTGGGTCCAGATGCTGGGACGACACGTTTTATTTACATGTCCCTCATTTGTTTCCATGCTTGGCTTGGCTCCTCTTTGCTCTGCAACTGTCCTTGGGGGCATTTCTGCTTAATGGAATAACCAGATCAATAAGCGAGGCTGTTTTATTAGCCTCAACAAATGGCAGAATTACTGGCCTGATGGCCACATTTTTGTAGATCTGTTACCAGGATTTTGATGTTCTGCACTTTATAATAGCTGTTTCTTGGGGAATGCAGATGGAGAGATTTAAAGAGAGTCCTGATGAAATTATTTAAACCCTTGGATCCAACCATACTTGAGGTTAAGTGATCCCATAGTCTCCATGATTAAGTCTTTTTTCTCTTAAGATATTTCAAGTACAATTAGAAGTAGTTATCTCGAGTTGTTGCCTTAACTCATTTGGTCAAGGTCCATTAATTATCCTTCCTATTCCTTATGAATAAATGGTTTCTTCTGCCCCAAATCTATGTGAAGAAGAGGTACTC
Source organism: Mungos mungo (assembly GCA_004023785.1). Taxonomy (NCBI): domain Eukaryota; kingdom Metazoa; phylum Chordata; class Mammalia; order Carnivora; family Herpestidae; genus Mungos; species Mungos mungo. The sequence continues at coordinate 40,765 of PISW01008944.1, forward strand.
TAACCCACACAGATTAGCTCTCACCTCTAGGTTGTAAGGCCTCTGTTTGCATTAATTTAGCCATTTGGCAACATCATCTCTCATGCCACACAATGATACGCACTTCAAAACTACTTACACACAACATTACCCTTGAGATCCTCTTTTATGATAGGTCTTCATAATAAAGCGCCTGTGTTAGTTTCCTGTGGCTGATGTGACAAATGGCCACGAATGTAGTGCCTTGAAAAACTACACACATTTATTTTCTTACTGTTTTTGGGGTCAGAACTCAGAAATCAGTATCAATGGGTGGAAGGTGTCAGCAGGCAGGGCTGTGCTCCCTGAGGTGGCTCTAGGGGTGAATCTAGAGCTATGTCCTTTACAGGCTTTTCTTTATCCTTCCTTCGTCCTCAAAGCCAGTGGCACAGACTCTTCAAATCTCCATTACATCACCTCTTCCCTCCGGCAGTATTTCCCCCTGCCTACCTCTTACAAGGATGCTTGTGATTATATTTAGGGCCCATCCAGATAATTCAGGATAATACTCCATGTCAAGATCCTTAAGTTAACATCTTTAAAATAATATTATTAAAATAATATTCACTCTTTTGCCAAAGAAGGCAAAAATCGCAGGTTCCAGGTATTAGGAAGTAAGTATCTTTTGGGCTCATCATTTAGCTTACCACGATGCCCCTTAGAAACGGTTTCTGTATCTGTTATAAAGCTTATTTGAGGACACTGTGTTGTAATATGTATTTCTGTACACAAGAAATGCAGTTTTGAAGTTCATATTGAAAAAATATTTCTCTTAAAGTAAACTTTTCTATATTTTATATAAATTGTGATGGCGCCATTTTTTGTTGTTGTTGTTGTTGTTCTGAATTCCAGGATGCTCAGAGTCTAACTTGCTGCCTAGTGATGGAAGATACTAATTTTCTCAGCAACATATTCACCTCTTCCTTTGTGGTTTTGACTTTCAAATTATAATATTTCGTTAATCCATAAATTGTGTGTGTGTGTGTGTGTGTGTGTGTGTGTGTGTGTGCATGCGCGCATAAACCATTTCAGTCTTTTTAAAAAAGATACCAGGAGGTGCCTGGGTGGCTCAGTAGTTTAAGCATCCAACTTTGGCTTAGGTCATGATCTCACAGTCTGTGGGTTCAAGCCCCGCATCAAGTTCTGTGCTGACTGCTCAGAGCCTGGAGCCTGCTTCAGATTCTGTGTCTCCCTCTCTCTCTGTGCCCCTCCTCTGCTAACTTTCTGTCTCTGTCTCTCAAAATGAAATAAAGACATACAAAAAGTTAAAAAAAAAAAAAGACACCAGGTAATGTGCTTGAGCTAGAAGTAACTTATAAGCAAGGAAAAAAAAAGGTAGATGTGCAAATAAGCCAAAATAAAATGTGTTAAAGAGCAAAATAAACCATGTTTTCATAGTGTGAAGTAAGGATTCCTGGGAGAGGTGATATTTGAATTGGGTTTTTCGGGGAAAAAATTGAATAGAGGAGGGAAGGCAGGGACATAATGAATTCAAAATTGGAGGAAGCGTTAATTCATTATTTAGTAAAGAATCTTTGAGCCCTGTTCTGGGCACTGAGGACACCCGAATGAGCAAGAGAGATAAAGCTCTGTTCTGGCAGTATTTCTATGCAGGAAAAAGGAGCTAGACAGTAAACTTAGAGAAATGTGTCGCCAAGTTAACATAATAGAAAATGTGATGAAGAAAATTGTCACATTTCAGGAACATAGACATGATTATACAGCTGGAGTAGCAGTTCTCAGGAAGGGGTGATTTTTGTCCCCTAAGGGGCAGATAGTAATATAGAGACACTCTTGGTTGTCAAAATGGGATGGGTAGTGGTGTCTAGTGGTTAGAGGTCTGGGGTGCTGTGAAACATCCTACAGTGCCCAGCACAGACTCCCAGAGAATTGTCTGGCCCACACGTCAGTAGTGCCGAGGTTGAGGAGCTCTAGCCTAGAGGATGAGCATGAACTTGGTAGGAATCAAAGTCATTGAGGTCAGCAGAGGTCTGCTCCTAAGAGCCTGTTAACATTGGTAATCATTGGATTTCATTCTGTGCGTAATGGGGAGCTGTTGGGAAGGTTCACTCAGGGAAGCCAAATGATCTGATTTGCAATTGATCTATCTATCTATCTATCTATTTATGTTTATTTATTTATTTTGAGAGAACATGTGAGCAGGTGAGGGGCAGATAGAATGAGAGACAATCCAAAAGAGGCTCCACAATATCATCACAGAGCCAGACATGGGGCTTGAGCCAAAACCAGGAGTTGGACACTTATCTGACTGAGCCACACAGGAGCCCTGTTTCTTATTATTAAAAATGTTTATTTACCTTGAGGGGCAGGAGAGAGTGCGGGTGCACAAGCAGGGGGAGAGAGAGAGAGAGAGAGAGGGAGAGAGAATCCCAAGCAGACTCCATGCTGTCAATCCAGAACCCAAAGCCGGGATTCGATCCCATGACTCCAGGATCACAACCTCAACTGAATTCAAGAGTCGGACACTTAACCAATGGAGCCACCCATGTGCTCCTGATTTGTATTTTAAATAATCACTTCAGTTGTTAGGTGCAGAGTGAACTGCAGCTGATCCCTCAGGGATCAGGAAGAACAGTAAGAACCCTGTTAAACTAATCCATGTGACCTAATCATGATGGGCATGATGCTTTTAAAATATGTCTTCACATTCTTGGGTACCCCTCTCTTTACGGGACAGAGTTTAGTTGAGTATGGACCATACTTAGTGACTTTGGCTTGCTGAACAGAATGATGAAGTGACAGTGTGACTTCTGAGGTGAGGTCATGAAAGACATGGTCTTCCTCCTCGCTGAGTCTCTGGGGGACGCCAGATGAGGCGTTAAAAGAACAGAGCAGCCCTCCGGGGAAAGCCATGTTGTGAGGCGCTGTGACTTCTGTCCAGCACCAAACAAGGGCCTGAGGCTCCTGCCAACGACTGTGTCAGTTAGCCATCGTGGAGGCAGGTACGGTGGCCCACGTGCTGCTGTGGACAACAGGAACGTGAAACGGGTAGTAGAGGAAGGCATTGTAAATACCAGGGACAACAGTGTGACCAAGTACACAAAGGAAGAACGTAATAGCCATGAATAGCTCTTTGTTAATTTAATGTGGTGACGTATCTATTAACCAAATGTTCTTGTTTTCTTCCTCTCCCATTTCACTACCATCTAACATGTGATGTGTTAACAGTTAACTTTACACACAAGATTTAAATAACAGGAAGGTGACTTAGCTGGAACAATGAACATCATCCAAAGACAAAACCAGGGCTTTGCCTCCCTTTTGGGGAGAAGAACTTAGCTTGTTTTCATTTTTAGGTGGGAGCCCTGTCTCAGGTTAGGTGCAAGTATGTTTCCCTTGTTCTCTTTTTTCGGAAAGTAGTATAGTTCTGTTTCAGGAGGTGCATACAGGTGCCCCGTTGGCCCGGTGCGTACTGTGGTGGCCTTGTAGTATGGCAGCTCGCCTAGGTTGACCTAAGTTTCCCAGAGTTCTCCCCTCTATATATTTTTGGTTAAAGTGAGCCACCAGAGACATGTTTTTAGTATGAGATTCGGAGGGCAGAGGTAAAATTCCAGCCATTTTGGGTTTTACACTCCGCAGTTGGATGCAGCAGGTTTGTAACTTGCCTACACCGTTGATTATTTGCTGGGCCACCTTGTTAGTGTGGGGTATCAACCATGCCTGCAAGTGCTCCGACTTTCCCCATGGATTTTTCTTCGTCTTTTCTGCTCTGTGGGCCAGGTGTATACTGAGCTCTGTAATGAAGGCCACCAGATTCTCTTGCAAACCACATTATCAAGGCCAGAAGCAGTGGCAACAGACACAGGGTCCATTTCACCCTTGTGGGTTCTTTGCCCCTCACCCATTCTATGTCTCTGTTCCTTTCCTGCCTCCTGCCTAAACTGTAGACTTGCAGCTCTTGCAGACAGATGCAAAGACAACAGCTCTTAAGAGACTGTTTAACCAGCTACCCTAACTGAGTAAGATCAAATTCCCATAATAGATCACACATGTATGCATACATGCACACTAACACCCCTGTGGATTGTCTCTGATTGAATCCTGATGGTGGTATTAGTGGACAGCTGGTAAGAAGTAGCTGACTTTGCAATATAGTCTGAAGGTACAATTCGTGGTACTTACTGAGGGTTTTGATCTGGGGAGTGAAAGAAAGAGATGACCCATGCATGACCCTCACTTAGGTACTTGATCTAAACGCCAGGTGAGATTAGGAAGACCAGAGGAAGGAGATAGATAAATCAAAAGTTCTGCTTAAATACTTAAAATTTGAGATGCTTGTGAGATGTCCAAATGAAAGTATCAAGCAAGTAAATGAACATAAAAAAGTATCTCAGGGAAAAAAGCCCAAGTTGGAGGTAAAGAATTAGAAGTCATGAGTCTATACATGATATTTATAATAATGAAGGTGAATTTGTTTCCCTGGAGAGACAGCATGGTTGGAGGAGAGGAGAGAGGTCAGGGGAGGGCCCTCCAACATTTGGAGTCAGATGTGGTGCCAGCAAGGGGGAGTGGGAAGGGAGTAGTCAGTAAGGTTGAAGTAAAACAAAGTGAATGTGTCATAAAAGTTGTAGCAGAGAGTGTTTCTCTGAACTGAAACATTGCTCTGAACGTTTCTCTCAACTGAAAAACAAACCCTAAATAAACCCTGGGATAAAGAGAGCCCCCAAATCTCAGGTATTCTGTAAAAGACCACAGCTCCTCCATCTCTACATTTGGAGTCCGGAGTGGATCTCGAACTATGTCTGTTCCTCGCTGGCCCTTCCTTCTCACAACCCTCCAGGCTGCCTGTGTGATCTCGTTATGCCGGTTATCACTTTGATTTAAACACTAACCTCTAGAAGCCCTGGACTCAGGCCATTCTTGCCTCCATCCCCTGAAGCCTCACCTCCAGTGACTCAGGAGGGGTCATCATCCCCATCAGCCTCCACCATCAGCCCTTCACTCAGTGACTCCTGAAGCAGTTGGACTCTGCCCTCCAGGGTTTATAACCATCCCCAGCATCCTCTCTCTCTATTCTTTTCTTGCTCAACTGAAGCCTGGTTGGCTGTGGCCTGGGATTTCTGCTTCCTCTGCCGCCCTCTCACGTGTAGCGTGTCATCTCCGCAGTCCACGTACCGCAGGTGTGAAGGTGAGTTGATGGCCTCTCACTTTGCTACTTCCAAGCTGGGATCATCACCAGTGAATGGCGTATCATCAGACTCTCCCAGTCACTTCCTCCCCCCAAACACCCCATTCACTCCTTATGTTTTAGCTCCTTGATTGTGTACTCTTTCCAGTACTACTTACTGTCCTATTTCCTGGAGATGTCAATGTCCATGAAGACCATCCTCCCAAGATCCTGGAATGTTAGTTCCTGGGGCACCTCCCCTCCAATAATCTTGCACCCTCCTTATCCAGGTCACCCACTCCCATGATTCTATCTTGTCATTACCAATAAATTCAACCCCTCTATTAACTCAATTTCAAGTACCTGCTGGTTACAGTTCCCCAATAAAATATCTCATATCCAAGTGTCTTTTAATTTCTGAGACCTACAATCCATTGGTGTCACTGTACCTAACTCTTTCATGACCTTACTGGCCCTCTTACTCGGTTTAAAGTCCATGGTTCATCATTATAAACAGTGTCCTCAAGTCTCAGACGCCTCTCCTGCGTCGATCATACTTGCAGAGCAAAATCCCCGCCTTGGTTAATCCAGTCTTCCACCTGCTTTGTATCTGTTCCCCATTCGCTGCACGCGGCTGGGGAAACTCATACACATGATTGCCATAGACTGGGTGATTGTGTCCCCGCAGGCTGGGTGATTGTGTCCCCACAGGCTCGTATGCTGAAACCTAACTTCATAACATCAAATAAGCCCTTAGGGTGGATCTAAAACTTCTTGTATCTCCCTAGTTCCTTCATTCCTCTGCTCTTCCTGATGACGGCTGCATGTGATGTGCTTAAGCCTCTCTTGTCCTCACTCTCCTGAGTCTTTGCTCTCCTCAACCTCAGCATATGGCCTTGCTTCTCTTTCACTGAGAACATAAAAGCAAAGGGGAAAGACTTCCAGTGGTGCTCATCATCACCACTAACTACATGCTTGCATTCGTGCCCGTTTATTATGCCCCCCAGCTTGTTATTGTGGATGGACTGGCCCTCTTCTATGTAGGACGGACCCTTCTACTTGAACACCAGGTCTTGTTCCCTTGCTCTGTCCCCCCTGCAGTAAACATTTCCAGATATCTCTCTGTCTATGCTAGCTCTAATTCCTCTTCTCCCCTTCTCTCTTGAATCCACCCCCGCTGGGCTTTCACCTGATGCTTATCCATTGAACCTCCTTTTGTCAAAGTTTGGTACCATGTCCCCTGGTTAATTCCACATCCATATCTTACTGGATCTACCGCTGCCTTTTACACAGTCTTCTTCTTAAACAACGTTCTTTCTTGGCCTCTAGAACTCCACACTCTTTGTTTTTGGCCTAACTGGATGGCTACTCCTTCTTGAGTTGTTTTGTTTATTCTGTCTTGTTGTTGTTGGCTGTTTCTCACTGTCCTGACTTCCAAACTTGGGAATGAGGGTAGACTCAGACTTTGTTTCATGCTCTGACGGTTCCCAGTTTTTTTTTTCCCTGCATACAGCCCCAACAAAGCTGCACGCTTCCCACCGTTTTCTCCCTCAGTCAGTGGCAATTCCATCCATCCAGTTGTTCAAGCACAAAACCTGGGGGGGATCCTCCTTCTGGTGCATTCCTTAGGATTTGGCAGTTAGGATTTCTTCCGCTTGTTATGTGTATACTCCAAACAATTATATGGATGGCTTCCTCACTACCTCAGGCCTTTATTCAAAAGTTGCTTTCTGGGGGAGGAATTTCTCTGCCCGCCTTACTAGAATTTACAGTTTTTTTCCTACCCATCTTGCCACCCTCTTGCACCCTTATCTCCCTTTCCTGCTTAATTTTTTTCCATACCATTTTCTGATCTGACAGTTCCTATTTTATATGTGTTTATTTGTGGACTATCTCCCCTCACCAACATATAAACTCCACAATAAGAAGTATCTTTGTTTTGTTTACTCTTTTTTTAAAATGTTTTATTTATTCTTGAGAGAGAAGGGGAGAGTCACGGAGAGAGGGAGACACAGAATCTGAGGACAGGCTCCAAGCTCTGAGCTAGCTGTCAACACAGAGCCTGATGCAGGGCTTGAACCCACAAACTGCGAGATTATGACCTGAGCCTAAGCCGGATACTCAACCGACTGAGCCACCCAGGTGCCTCTGTTTTGTTTACTCTTATATCCCTGCTGTCTAGATACTGCCGGGCATACTGTAAGGTGCTCAAAAAATATTCCTTGGATGAATGACTATGCCTCAACAGACTCTTAATTCCTTATGTATATTTGGATCTTAATGAATGGTTGTTGAATTCATGTTTGTTCAAGATGGAAAAAGGATCATTGAGTACAAACCTGTATGTTGCCAACGAGAAAACTAAAACCTTAAGAAGCAAGTGATTTACCAAAATTGCTCAGAGTAGAGGGCTGTAACTAAAAGTCACATCTCTCATAAGTACACGTAACACTTGAATTTGACCAGAATAAAAGCAGATGTTGATACACTTCAGATAGTTTGGAGCAGTGAGGGCCAGACCAGATATGTTTATTTTTGTTTTTCATTCTATAAATATTTAATACCCCTTTGTGCCTTGCTCTGTTCTGGAGTCTGTAATATAATGTTGATGTTCCTGGGTCTGTAATGTATTGTTGAGCAATACAGGACAGACCCCAACTCTGGGGGGAGGCTGTCAAAGGAGACAGGTAAACAAGCAATCACAATAAAACCTGATAGGCTGTAAGATAGGGAACTGAAGGGTACTTGGCCGCCTGACCTGGGAAGAGGCTTCTGAGATGAAATTACTGCTAAGGTTTGACCTAAGCCTAAGCAGGAGAAATGGATCCTAGCTCCTTCCCAAGCAAAGCTGGGAAGTTTGTGACTAGAATCTTACCCCTCTGAGAATCTTAGAATTCAGAGTGTTAGACAATCTAATTGGCTTCCCACTAGCTTGTGTATCTTATCCTCTCGATGTTTATTCCCATCATTGTTATCTCCACAATCAGCATTATCATCTCAGCCATTGTCTTAGATTCTGGAAGAGAAATAACTCGCACCTTATTTGAATAAGATGGTTTTGTGTGTGTGTGTGTGTGTGTGTGTGTGTGTGTAATCTAAATACACAGTATCATGAGAATTCCAGCAGTGTTTGGATCCCATGAATGAACACTGAGGATGCCTATTTTCCAAATAGCCCTGGAAGTGAATTATGTAAAAATCTGGACTTGCTTGATAACCTGCTCATCTCAAAGTACCTAATATGCTGAGATCTTTTTTCTTTTCTTTCTCCTATCTGCCTCAGCAGTACATTAAGTTGCCTATTAGAGCAGTTAGGCATTGAGAATATTAATGAAGACTACCATACTCGTCTATTAAATTACAATGATATGTTAATATTCAGGACTCCTGTGTCATCTTTATTTGGGAGTTTGGGCCACTAATCAAGGCAACACAGAGTCAAGGTGATTTTCAGATCATCTTAACAGGATAACTAATGTAAAAGGATAAGAATTTCTCTCCTGGACTGCTTTCCATTTCAAAGTTGATGAGGACACTGTTCTGCGGCAGGGAATTTATAAGGCTATGCAAGGCAGATTATGGTGCGACCTAGCTGTTGAATTTTTCATCTGTACCATAAACAAAGAAGGATGAGAAACATTTGCTGTGCATTTCAAAGATCTGTACAGGAAAAGAGGCTGTGGAGTGGGAAGCAGCACAATTAAATTTCAGTCTTTAAAACGTCACTGCATTTTAGACATTTCTGTCTATGGCTTCTTGCTCTTAATTTTTTTTTTTTATTAAACGTTATGAAACTCCTATCTCACTTGGAGAACAAGTCCCTGAAAAGCAGCGACCAGGGATTATAGCTCCCAAGTACATTATAGATTCTGACCTAATGCCACCCCAGTGTTTCAGTATAGCAGTGATTAACATGAAGAGATTTTCTTATCTTTATAACCGGCTTACACTACAGTATCACACCCCGATAACACCCCCAAGCTGGGCAAAATGGATTCTCATCATGAGTATCAGCAGAAGGTTCAAATTGGAAATGCAAAATAAACGTTCTGAAGTTCCAGTTCTGAAATTTTACTGCCATAATGGATGATGCCTGAGATTTTGGCTTGCGCTTAGAAGATGAGGATTCAACCAAGTGTTTCTGATGACAGCAAGGGGTCTTTGAAGGATAAAACATTTGTTTCCTCTGATGCCCAACACCCTCACATGAGCAGGCTCCAACAATGTCGGTGTCTGAACATAGGTCAGCATTTAGCTACTTCTTCTGATTCCAGCAATATTGATCATAATATTGCACTTTTTGCCTTCCCTGATCATTTATATGAGGGCCATCCGACTTTCTAGGCATTGTTTTGATTTCTTCATCTGCGTGTATATGCGTATGTATGTAGTGTGACGTGTGTATATACCCATGTGTGTTTATACGCATACATGTATATTCATTGATATACACACGTGGATATTACCATAGTTTTATTTCTTTCAAGTACTTACAAGGTGTGTTATTATTCAAAAGAGGATGTCATTAATATCACTTTGGTGATATTTGAATCACTTTGGTTTAACAGATGGAATGATTTTTTTTTATTCAGCCTTAAAATAGACATTTTCATGTCTGTAGTGACTTCTTAGCATATGATAATAAATATTTGTGCACGTTCAAGGTGTAAAGGAGCTACCTTTGATAAGTGTTAACCATTTGGAATTAACAAATGTACTCAGGCCCCTTCGAGACTCTTCTCCATGTTTACAGGTGTAAATTAGAGACTGGAAAGCGTGAGCAAGGCTATGCTGCATTGTCATAAGGCAGAGTCCGCAAGCAGGTGGCTCCCAGCGATGTTTTATTTTGTCATTATTTTGTAACTATTTTAATATTTAGTATCTTAGTATTATTTGGTTTGTCAACACTTAAAAATTGGGAGTGTTCATGAAAACATCTGACTTTCTGCTTCCCTTGAAAGGAATATTGGAGATCTGGGCACACTTGATGTACATGCAGAGGTCGTTAAAGTGGATTTGGGAAGATAGGCACAGAGTCAGCGCTGGCAAAGTGGTACGAGCCAGCTCACGATTGTCTACGTCAGGCTTCCACACAACTGGCCGAAGTTACTGGTTGTCCCCGTTAGACGAGGCACAGCCTCCTGAGTTCTCCGTATTTCCTGCCAAATCTGTGTCACTTATTTAGGTGACCTGCTCATCCATGTAAGGATTTTGTTTGTGTTGGTGGCCTCTGGCCCAGGAATGATTATGTTGAAAATTAAGACCCGGTACCTTAGGAAATGAAATGAGCTCAGCTTTACTGAAGTGCTGTGTAGTTAAGGCCTCAAGTTGGAAAGACCCAGGCAGGAGAGCGCCATGAGCTGGGGCCAGGAAGCGCAGACTCCGGTGCATCATGCCAACTTGCACACATCCGCAGGCCGGAGCCCTGGCCTTTTTCTGAAGAACTCTGCTTTGCAGTGATTGGCAGACAAAAGTGAGCCCAGGGATGGTGGCAATGTGAGGGTGACAGTGTTGGGTCCCACGAAAGCAGCTAGTTTGGAGGTAGCCTCCTGGCCTGTCTGTGTAGGGCTGGTGATCTGAGCAGGCATCTAGTGACTTGAACTGGCCCTGTGCTCCCCCGGGGGCCCCTGAGCTGTGTGGCCAGATCACTGTGTGAACTGTAAGAAGACTGACCTGCGACGCCCACTCTGGCCCTCTCTACACTCTGCTTCTCCGCTTTCAAGAACTAAGGCTAAGCCTGCCCAGAAGTCCCGCACGTGAGTGTGAGGGTTGTAGACTGTACCACTGTGGGGTGGCGCTGTTCCATGGACTGTGATCTGGATGGTCTCTCCTCCGCCTTCCGTAGGTAGTCTGCGCCACCATACCTGTGCTGGCGTGAGAGAAGACCAACAGATAAGAAGAACAGGCAAAGGCCATTTATTCAGAGTTTGCCCTAGCAAGCGTCAGCCACCGTCAGTTGCATTTTGACAGAAATACGGAGGAGGGGGAAAGCTTTATAGTGGGGAAAAAGGGGAAGGCCAGGGTGTGCCCTGACTGCGTGCCCTTGGTGTGGGCAAGCTGTCCGTGGGCTAACCAGAAGCCTCTAGGCGAGACATCCTATGTGACTGATGAGGAAGGAGTGCGTACTCGGCTTTCTCTGATTGGTCCTGAGCTGGGAGCAGGGACCAGAATTAGAGACGCTGTCAGTTATTAACCAAGTCCTGCCATTTTGAACTGATTGTTGCAGAAGTTGTTATTTGGTTTCCTGAACTATTAGTAAAAATAGCAGGCTGGCTTCCTCCAGATCTGACTTCCAGCAGGCTGGCTTCCTGGGCTGATTATGGCAAATAAGGGGTCTGATTTCCTGGGTAAGTTGTTACAGATTGTGGGTCAGATTTCTCTCTTCATACATGGTCTGGCCAGTGTCTATTAATATATCCAGTCTCACCTGGGGGCCCGGACTGCCCTTTTCACTGGCTGCCTTTTGTCTGTTATACATTCTTCTTTCTGCGGGTATTTGAAAGTTATGTAGGTCAACAGTAGGTCCTCCCGCAGTTAAGTTTCATAATTTTTTTGTTTATTTTTGAGAGAGAGACACACAGAGTGTGAGTGGGAGAGGGGCAGAGAGAGGAGACACAGAATATGAAGCAGGTTCCAGGCTCTGAGCTCAAACTCATGCACACGAGCTCATGACCTCAGCTGAGTCAGATGCTTAACCAGCTAAGCACCCAGGTGCCCCAAGAAGTTTCATAAAAGGCATGTTTTAGGTGTTATCATATTTATGGTAAAAAGTATATATTTGGTCATCATCCACTGTTCCTGGCACATAGCTCCTAATGCCCTTGGAATTTCCTAAATCATGTTAATGAGGTGAAGTTTGGGAAGCTAAGGGTGGGAGCTGGTAGCCAGGGGAACCAAATCCCTCAGCCTCCATGGAGAAGAGAGGGGCTGAAGATTGAGTTCAGTCACCAGCCACCAGGGACTTAAGCAATCATGATGATGTAACAAAGCCTCTGTGAAAAACCCAAAAGGCTGGGGTTCAGAGAGCTTCCTGGCTGGTGAACATGTGGATATGCAAGACAAGCGGTGTGCTCCCAGAGCGTGAGAGCTGTGGGCCCCTTCCCACATACCTTGCTTTATGCATCCATCTAGCTGTTCCCGGGATAACCCCCTTCATAATAAACCAGAAATTTCATAAATAAAATGTTTCTCTGACTTCTGTGAGTGCTCTGGCAAATTAATCAAACTCAAAATGGGAGTCCTTGGAAGCTTTGATCTGTAGCCAGTTGGTTAGAACCACAGGTGACAGCCCAGACCTGCACCTGGCCTCTGAGGTGGGAGGTAGGGAGACAGACAGTCCTGTGCACTGAGGCCTTAACGTGTGGGATCTGGCGCTGTCTTCAGGTAGCCAGTGTCAGAATTGAGTTGAATTACAGGATTCTCAGCTGGTGTCAGTGAATTGCTCAACGTATGGGGGAAGAAAACCAAAAACCAACATGTTGTGTTACACCAGATTACACCAGGATCATAGCCTTAGTAATAGGAGATTGGTGAAGATGGTATAGAATGGTCTGGTCACAGAGCTGCAAAGGGTTAAGTAGGAGCACACAGAGAAGGGATCATGCTTCACAGACTGGCACTTGCCTCGGGCTGGCTCTGTTGTATTTTGGGGTTGCCCAAGATTTAGCTTGTGCCTTCACTGGAGGTGTTTCATCTAAAATGATAACTGAGCTGCCCGCCATGAGGGATCTAAAGCGATCAAGGGATTAAACACATCTCCGCTAACCAGAAAGTGTAACATGCACACAGCCAACAGTGATAGCAGTTTAGAGAACGCAGCTGACCTCAGATCAGGCCTGGCTCAAGTCTAGCCCTCTGTGCCCCCAGCCCCCGACCTTGTTACAGCGCAGCTCGCACAGTGAACACTTGACATTTTAGGTTCCTTTGAAAACTTGCCAAATGGCTTCCAAGGAGCTGAGCTTCTCAGTTCCTTTGGTTTCCTCTTAGAGATGAGTTCTTGGAAGTTTGAGGTCTTGGATTCTGCTTTTCATTCCATTTCCGCCATACAACTCTCTATTCAGCATTCTGCTTTTCTCCAACCCTCAGACATGGACGTTCACTATGCTCTTCCCCATCCTTTTACATAAAATTTCGACTTTTTAAGATATTCCCTTTGTCAATTAGAAGCAATAAAGTAATTTCTCTCTAGTGTTGCCTTATCTTAATGAGCAGTATGAGGACTTTCCCTCCCACTATCCTTCCTTTTCTTTCACCTGTTTTTCCTGATTTCTTCTTCTTTTTAGCTGATCTGTGTGTCCGATGGCTAAGCTGTGTCTGTGTTATTGGTCAGTGTGGATGGTAGTTTAGAAGGCAGGGATCTGTTAGGGCGTTTGCTTTGCACTGCGTTTAGTCCTGCGTGATACCCAGCTGGGCTTTCTGGCTTGACAGCAACGCCACCAGAAAGTAGTTTTTTTCCCCAGGTAACACCTTGAACCTTTCCATTTCCAACCATCCATGCTAGATCTCTAGCAGGGGGGAACCAAAGGTCGTATCATTTTGCATTATTTGTGGTAGTGTCTGTTCAAATACATTAACAGGTAGAAAAGTAAAGGAAATAGATTAGGACCCCCAAGGCATCAAAGGTGGTAATGATCCTGGGAAGTTCCTGGCAATTTTTTTTTTTTTTGACCAGTGTGTAACATAAAGTAAACTGCTAATAACCAAACAGGGCTTTGAGTTAAGGTTTAAATGGTTAGGTGTCTTTATGCTAATTGTCTTTAGTCTGTTTTTAAAAGTCCCTCTATCTCCTCTTTGGACATACACTCCCTTTAGAGCATCGGACTCAAAAGTGAACAGAAAGTGTTTTTTCAAGAAAAATTCACTCCATCCTCTTGGCAACCATTGCTCCTGCCAAGGTGGCCCATGACTCAGCAAATTCCCCCCCACCCCCATCCCCCGCGTCCTGTTAACTGGCTGGTTTTGGTAGATGGTGCCATTCAATTCCCTTTACCCAAAGGTGTACCAATCACTAGTGGCTTTCAACCTTGGCTCCTGTATCTCAGAGTCCCAACAGAGACACAGACCAGTGTGGGGGAGGAGACTGATTGACTGATTGCAAGGCTTGGTTTACACCCAAAGAAGTCCATAGGGCAGGGTGTCAGGAGGGGCAGGCTAGACTCAGGCTGAATTTGCCCGAAACTACTGTCCATAAGCAGAATTTCTCCCTCTTCAGGGAGGCCTCAGTTCCGCTATTAAAGCCTTCTAACTGCTTGAATCAAGCTGACCCAGATTATCTAGGATAATCTTCCTTACTTAGAGTACACTGATTATAGACTTTAATCACATCTACAAATACCTTTGCAGCAGCACCCAGTGTTGACTGGGTAACTAGAGACCACGGCTTAAGTAAACTCACAGATCAAACCATCACAACCAGCCTTTCCCCAGGGAAGCTGCCTGGCTTGGGGGGATATGCCCCCCGCTCAGGGGCAGCCAGTCAGGCACGGGCTGCAGAATTACAAAGGCCTGCTTCTTCTCTTGCAAGATGGGGGTGGTCTGGGAGCACCTGGGGGGCTCAGTCTATTAAGTGTCCACTCTTGGTTTTGGCTCAGGTCATGATCTCCCGGTTTGTGAGTCTGAACCCTGCTTCAGGCTCTGTGCTGACAATCTGGATCCTGCTTGGGATTCTCTGTCTCCCTCTCTCTGTCTCTCCCCTTCTCGCTTTCTATCTCTCTCTCAAAGTAAATAAATACACATTAAAAAAAAAAAAAGGATGGAGGGCCACTGAACCTGCTGCAGATTTTCATACGTAAGAATTGCACCTTTTAATGTTATGTCCCTGCAAATTTAGGGCTTCTTACTAACCTAAGACATACACATGCTTTCTTCTTCTCTTAGAGTAAGAGATGGTATACCTACCTAAGATTTTTGGTTTTGTTCTTGTTTTCTTTTTTTTTTTTCTTTTTAAGATACAAAGGTAAGCAATTTTCTGCACTTGCAGACAATGTAAGCAACTTTGGGAAGCCACTTGCATTTTGCACTTCCTTGCTCATTCTGGTATTGTGTTCTCTGTCTAGAAAGTCCCAAGTGAGACTTACAATCAAGCTTAAGTCCTGTCCCTCTACTACTATTTATAGGCATAGTCCTAACTAGATTACTTGGATTCTTCATTAATAAGAAGGGTTAATTAACTAATTAATTAAGAATAAGGGTTATGTTTTTGGATTAAAGAAAGCAGTGTTCCCAGAAGCCGTGAGTATAATCTCTAGTTCATAAGTGAAAATGCCTACCAGAAACTCATTAATGATTCTGCTGTCTTTTTCTTTTCCCCTTATTAAAAGCCGAGACATCCTTCCAGGCTTACCTCAAACGTGACCTCTTTTTGCTTAAATGTTTTCCATCTTTCCTTTGCAGCCACTAGGCACATTACATGTTCCTTTGTTTCGCTTTGTTTCATTCTGCCTAGAATTAGAGCTATTTGTTCACACTTCGTACTGCTTTCTAGTAGGTTTCAAATTCTTCAAGGGCAGACAGACCTGTCTCTTTCATCTTTGAATTCTCTCCTTCCTCCTCACAGCACCCAGTGAGCACCTGGCAAGTAGGAGGTTCTCACCGACGCGTATTAAAATGGAATGACATGAAACCTAACCGGTTTTGCAAATAAAATGGACTTGTCTTTTCCCTGAGCCTCCAAAGACATTTTGGAGAGGAGGTCAAATGAGATAGGCAAAGTGTGCCCCATATACGTCCTCTAAATCATTAGTAAGGGTAAAGCAGAAGGCTCCTGCCGTCTGGCAGGTAGGACAGGGGACATTTGCCCTTAACCAAGTTTGATGAGGTCGTCATTCTACATGGATTTTGCACAGCTCTGCGGTTAACAAAGACGTGCCATGGAGCCATTTGACAGTTTTCTTTACAGACCTCATTCCACTGGCTCTGGACTGGGGGCTCACCTCAGCTTGCATAATGCCTGTCAGAAGGGGGAAGGAGCCTGTGAGTTGAAAGTCTCCGAAGATGGGGAGAGCGAAGGCACTCGGGCTTTCATTGCCCTCTCCCAGCAGTGCGACCACAAGGTTTCAAAGTACTGGCAGTAGCAGAGCCTCAGATATTTAGGAGAGAACAGAAGCAGCGTGTTTTAAGTGTTTGCTGTTGTTCTTTCCAAATAAGGCATAATTATGATTGGAATCGCTTATGGAATTACAGCTCGAACCATTTTTGAAACTTAGTTATAAATTTAGTTTTATAAAATTGAGCATTATAACAGAGGAATGGCAAAATACATTATGATCCACTAATTCAAAGGAATATTCTGAGATCTTTTAAAAAGCCCTATTTTTGCAGGATACTTATTAACTGAGAAAAGGATAAGAAGGAGCAGGTTTTCAAACAGGAGCACCCCAATTAAGTATCTGTGTCTTAAAAAGTATGTGCGTACATGTGCACAGAGAAAGCCTGGGAAGAAATATATCAGACCATGAATAATATGTGCTCTTTTAGGGTTTTGACTGGCAAAACTGTTGTGGCAATTCTGATTTAATTTTTTGAATCATTTATTTATTTTTGAGAGAGAGTGTGAACGTGAGTGGGGGAGGAGCAGAGAGAGAGTACGTGAAGCAGGCTCCACGCTCTGCGCGGAGCCCAACGCAGCCCTCGATTCTGCCGCCCTGAGATCATGACCCAAGCTGAAACCGAGAGTCGGATGCGTAACTGACTGAGCCACCCAAGCGCCCCTCAAATTCCCAAGTTTTGATGACCTGAATGATGACTGCAGAATTGGATGGTCTTTGAAGGTTTTGACGGAAGAGTGGTAGACCACCCTATTCTTGATTTATTTTCAATAAGAAAAATATGTGTATTTTGTAATGTGTGTTACAGTAAAAAGGTCAATATCTTTAAAACATATACAGCTCTTCCAAGCCAAAAAGAATGGAAACATACCAGAACAGCCAACTGGCAAAGAAACATGTATGACTGGAAAGCTTGTGGGAAAAAAATCATGTTTCTCATTAAGGGTCACCATCAAGCAATAAAATGTGATACCTGTTTCTCTTTTCAAACTGAGAAACAATTGACACGTGCATTGTATTAGTATTAGGTATACAAACAACAACTTGATACATGAGTATAACACAAAATGACTATCACAGTAAGTTAACATCCATCGCCACACACAGTTACAATTTTTTAAAACTCCATTCTGTTCAACAAATATTATTTAAGACTAGATCCTGGGGACAGGACTACATGCAGATTATTTTGGAGGCTGGAGGGGAGTCCTGGGAGGCTGGAGACAACCAGGACTTGAGGTATTAAGGCTCTAGGGCTTAGGAAAGCGGTCAGGTCAGGCACACAAACAAGAATGCCAAGTGCTATCTGCGTGCTGCTGTTCAGTTTCCGACATGAGTTCTTTAACTGTTTTATTTATTTTTATTTTATCCACCTAAGGAACCGTATAATATGGGGGTACTTAGCAAGTACTAACTGTGTGCTAGGCACCGTGCTAGAAGTTTGCTCATTCTGGCTTGTGCACGCTCCTGAAAGCTCCTTAGACAAGGTCATGATCATGTATCAGGCAACCGGAGCTCTAAAGAGTGAGAACGCGCTGGGAGCCGTGGAGCCCCCGAATCCATGTGCAGCTCTGGCCCTCGCACTGCCTGCCTCTGGGCACCTGAGGCTCACAGATTGGAACAGACACATTTCTACAAGGAGATGTTCTTTTTTTTTTTTTCGAGAAAAAACTATTCATCCGACAACAATTTGTTAGTTTCTATGTATTTAGTATAGAAGCTGGATTTGAAATATATATATGTACATAAATTTAAATTTTAGGTAACACACTGTGCAGTATTGCTTTTAGGAGAATTCAGTGATTCGTCACTTACGTACAGCACCCAGGGCTCATCGTAACAGGTGCCCGCCGCCTTAGTATCCCTCACCCATCCGGTCCACCCCCCACTCACCTCCTTCCCTCAGTTTGTTCTCTGTTGTTGAGTCTCTTGTGGTTTGTTTCCCTCTCTCCTCTTCTGCCCTTCCCATATGTTCATCTGTTTTGTTTCTTAAATTCCACATATGGCTGAAATCATATGGTATTTGTCTTTATCTGACTTATTTCACATAGTATAATACACCTTAGTTCCATCCACATTGTTGCAAATGGCAAGGTTTCATTCTTTTTGATGGGTAATATTCCAGTGTATGTATACACCACATCTTTTTTATCATTCGTCACTCGATGGACACTTGGGCTAAAAGAGATGTTCTTAATCAACTTGGTACTTCTTTCAGCTTTTTTCTCACCTGTAAAAGGAGTTCCAGTTTGAGTTACCTGGTAGGTTCTCAGAAAGTCTCTCCCACTATTAACCCGACTGGGTCAGGATCCACTTGATAACATTTATGGCCCCCTAGTTTAGGACTTTGGCCTCGGATTTAATTTTTTCTCTCCTCTTTAGCTTCCATTGGAATCAGGCTCTATAAAGGTCAATGCATGAGCTGATGCCTGCTTTTGTAAATAAAGTTTTATTGAAATATAGCCACGTTCATTAGTTTCTGTATATCTGTGGCTATTTTTATGCTACAATGGCAGAGTTGAATTCTTGCCAGAAAGACTAGCCTTCCAGGTCTAAAATACTTAGTATCTATTTTTTACAAACAAAACAAATGTTACGAATACAAAACAAAACATATAATCATATATGCTTTGTCATAATGTATACCTGAATCCCCTATTGCTTTTCTTCCTGACTGCTGTTTTAGTTCAGTTCTTTGTTCCAGAAGCCCATCATCATTAAGCCAGCCCTGTCCACTCCCTGCCCTACCCCATACTTTACCTTGGACCTGAGTTGGAGGAAAAGACAGAAGTATAGCTCAGGTCTTGGAGAAGTCCACAATTACAAGAGGAGAAACAGAACTGTCACACACAGGGTTGTAGAGCCTAACAGAAACCAATAGACAGATTTCAAAATGACACAACAAAACAAAATGAAAGACAGGCATTTAATGGCATCCAGAATTGCAAAAGAGATTTTTTGAGAGAAATGAGAAAAGGCGACTGAATTTGACCATTAACAGTTCACTGGTGACCTTTGAAACTGTCATGTCAGTTGAGCACCGTGGGCGGGAAGCCAGTTTCTGGCAGTGAAGAGGATCGTGATTTGGATTTCCAGAATGGACTTTGAGTTACTGGCTCAGGAGGTTAGCGCTTCCTGCCTGACTAATTTCTCATGGGCAATTTCGTGATTTTGTTTCCTTATTTAACTTCTCTGCACATTAAGAAGAGCTAGTTATGCCCATCATTTGTAATCAAGCAGCTGTTGCATTTGGAGGCTCTCTGGACAGTTCACATGCTTGCCTACACAGTATTTCTAAATGAGCGTTTTCTTTCACTTAAATTCTTTTTCCTTTTCTGAAAGTGTGGAGACACAGATTTTGCCGTGATCTCCTTTTGCTCCTTGAATCCCTGATAGCAGAAGCCCCTGAATGTTAATGAGGTCACGTTTGCAGGTGGACAGAGAGATCAATGGCTTTCAGGTGTTAATGAGATGTCCTTAAAATTTATGCCCATTGTTGGAGAGCGGATGGCTCCCTGCTGAACTGTTAGACCTTTCTTAAATGGACATCCAAAGGCATTTTTCAGCCCCGCATAAATTTCAGTCATCAGGCTTGAATATGCAGTAAACGCAGCAGAAATCCCAGCTGGCTCAGTTACGTACGAACTTTTTTCCATGGGCCTTCAAACTTTCCTGGGTCTGACCTCAAAGAGAGCTGTTGCTCTGACTTCCAGCCGTGCTTTTGACCCTGCCCATCGCTGTCACCTGCTCCGGGGATTCATCATCATTTATCCCATCCTTCTAGATTTTTAACTTCTTCTTTTCCATTGCTTCTTCTCTTCAGTCTCCACGGATGGTTGAGCTGCTCACCTCGTCTGCTCTTGCATCAAGTCCTTGCGCTCTGACGTCACTCCCCTTTTCTGGTAAACTTTTTACAAGAGAACACGAGACCCTGTAGATTATTTGCCCACTGTTTTTCTTGCCATCAGGCCCCGCCTTACTGTTGAAAATATTCTGGAAAGGTCATACTGACCTCCCAGCTGCCAAGTGCACTGACTTCTTTGTCTCCTAGCAGGCCGCTCAGCGTTCTGGTCTCTTTCCGGAAACTTTGTCACATCAGGTGCTGAGGATCAAATTGTTTGGTTCTTCTCCCATTCTGATCACTTGCTTCTCAGTCATTTTTGTGAAATCCTGTGTCTCTCTCCCTGAATGCTGTAGCTTCTCAGATTTGTTTCAGACCTTCTTTTCTTCCTTTATAAATTCTTCCCGAGATCCTACATCTTCCTTAATGAATTAATCTTTCAGATGCCCCGCTAACTCCCAAATCTGTATCTGTGGTCTTTCTCTGTCTCCTGAGGTCTAGACCAGAGGTCCCCAGTAGTAATTTCTGCAATGACGGGAGTATTTTCTGAACCTGGAGACGCAGTAGTCACAGCCACACGTGGCTGTCGGACTTTTGAACTGTGACTAGTGTCATGAGTTGAATATTAAGTTTTATTTAATTTGAGCTGATCTCAATTTCAGCAGCCACACATCACTAGTGACTAGTGTACTTGATAACACAGCTAAAGACCTTTGGATTTAAATTCCCTTGTAGATATCTCATTTGAGTTTTTCCCCATACATATCCCCAAACCGAACTCATCCCCCAGTCCTCCACATATCTCCTCCTCTTGTAGGCCCCATTTCATTAAACAGCATCCTCATCTAAATATGTACCCAAATTTCAAATCTCAGGTTCATATTTGTTTTTTTTCCCTCTCCTCACACTGCTAATCTGTTGTTTCTGTTGCCAAAGTATTTCTCCAATGTGATTTCTCCTTTACTGCTAATGCCTGCTTTATTTCCAGCATTCATGAATGACTTTTAATGCATCATCCGTCACTTCAGACACACATGCACATGGACGCGTGCACACGCACGGGCACACACACACACACACACACAGGCTCATGCTTGATATTTGGTGTTTTAAGTAAGATGACACACCCTTCTCTACCTCCAGGGAGATAATCTGGTTACAAACTTGAAAAGAACGAGATATCTTAAAAAAAACTCTTAACAACACTGAGTTCCTTAGATTGTTCTGTTTCCTGGGCACTGTTTGTAATCTCAGCTCCCTATTATCTTCACACTGCTTGTCGCACACCCCGGTGTTGCAAGGAGGCTGCGAATTCTTCACTTTTCCTGCTCCTTAAAGATCAGTCAGTTGTTTCCCTCTGTCCTTCCTCAGTGTCTAGCGATCTGAGCAGCAACTCTATTGTGTACTTAGATTGTGGCCAGAAGCTACTTGGACGGCCTTCCAGTTCTACTGAAACCACACCCCGCGCCCTAGGAAAGTGTCCTCTGGTCGCCAGCGTCAGTGCCAGGGGCCCCTGGCGTCATTTCACTCACAGAGCACCAGCCTCCCATGTTCTTCCCAATCCTGAGTCTGTTGTGGGGTCCACAAGGTCCACGGGGCACAGAAAGAAATACGAGTGCCCAGGGGACCTCAGGACTCCCCCTGGGTGATGCTCGTGTCTCATCCTCTGTTGACGATGCTATTTTAACTGCTTGTCCTTTTGGTCAAATGTCATAGATATTCTCTTGCCTGAGTGATGGGGATTGGGATTGTTATTTCTGCTTTCAGCACACTTAGGAAGCCACAGCCAAACTCACGGTGTGGAGGATGAAGGCCAGTGGGGGCCTGTGGCCGACTGGACAGGAGGTGCATGTGAGAGTGTCCGCTCTGGTCATAGCCACTCTGGGTGCCTGGGGGCTCAGTACGTTAGCGTCTGACTGGATTTCAGCTCAGGTCATGTCTCGGGGTTTTGTGAGTTCAAGCCCCACATCGGACTCTGTGCCGTCAGCACGGAGCCTGCTTGGGATTCTCTCTCTCTCCCTCTCTCTGCTCCTCGCCCCTCTTATGCTGTCTCTATCTATCTCAAAATAAACTTTTAAAAAAATTACAAAAAAGAAAACGTCACTCTGTGGATGACAAAATGCTGCTCTTCTCTCTTGCCTGAATTATGTTAGTAAACTTGTTAGCCTTCTTATCTGTAGCCTTCTCTTCTACAATCCATCCGCACACTGCTCTCGTTCTAGGAAAATACAATCTTTCTTTCATTTTCACTGGCAATAGATAAAGTTCTAAATTTTCAAATAGCACATAACTTCCTTAATCATCTGGTGCTCACTTAAGTGATGGCCTGGTCCATACCATCCCCCTCACACACCCGGTGCCATCCAGTTTCAGGCATTTGCTAAAAATGAAGGTTGATTCTATTCTCTGGACCCTGAGGAGATTTCAGGAGCTCACACTACTTAGAAATCAGTCACACGTTTCATTTTATATTTAATCACTATCTTGAATAATATTGCGCAACCAATATGTGGTAATGTCAGGTTTCATTCAGCTCTTTGCTTGTCAAATGTTGGAGCTAATTGGATCCCCGCTATCTCCACTTCCCAAGAAGTGTTACCCCAAACCAGATACGTGTTCCAGTGAGGGGACATGTAGTGGCCCTTCCTTTAGCGTCTCCTGGGAACGATGTGATTGGCTGGGGTGAGACCCAATCATAACCTGACCCTTCACAGGAGGCGTATCAGTGGGCACAGCCCTCCTGTGTGTGGCGATGGGAAGAGCACCCTGGGACAGCTTTTAGAAAGCAGAAAGCCATCCCGGGAACACTGCAAAATGCCAACACCGATTTGTTGGGATATATGTGATTTTATTTTTTTTTAATTTTGGGGGGAGTGGTTATATAGTCTGGATGCAATATATATACTAGTGACAGGCTGTAAATTTCATTATTTTTACATGAAAAGGGAAAAATTAAAATGTGATGAATCTTAGAGGATCAGGCTTTTGAGAGACATAGGGGGAATCTGACCAAAGTGTCCTGTCGTGTCTGAACACACCAAATTATTCTTTCTCATTATTCCCTAAATACAGCGCACATCCATGCCTGCGTGACTCTGCACTGCGTGTACTTCCTTTTTCTATTTTTTATTTTACTTTTTGCTCTTTTTTATCTTAATGTCCATTTATGCTTCCTCCCGTTGGCAAATACCTTCCATCCTCAATGATTCTGGCCATACCCCCCCTCACAGACTGCTTCTTCCAAATTTCCATAGGCTCTGTAATGGCCTCTCTACTAGTGAAATACTCTCCATATTGCACACAAGTTATGTTTCATGTATCTGATGCCTGTTAGACTGTAAGCCTCTGGTAATAGTTATTCAGAGATAATGCAAAAAAAAAAAGGCAAAGACAAAAAACTACAGACCAATAACCCTGGTGATGTTTAAAAACTCGGAAGGTTATGAATAGAGAAGAACTTCCTCAACCTGATAAAGAACATGTGCCAAAAACCTACAGCCCACCATATACTTAATTGTGAAAGACTGAATGCTTTTCCCCTAAGATCAGAAACAAAACAAGGATGTCTGTTCCTACCACTTTTATTCAACATAATGCTGGAGGGTCTAGTCCGTGAAGTAACACATTCAAAGGAAATGAAAGCATACAAATCAGGAAGAAAAGAAAACTTCCCCTGTTTTCAGATGACATGATTGTCTATGTAGAAAATTCCAAAGAATCTACAAAACAGCCCCTGGAATTAATAAGTGAATTCAGCAAGGTCACCAGAATACATGGTAAATATACAAAAATTGGTGATATTTCTGTATACTAGCATGAACGTGTGGAGACCAAAATTAAAAATGCATTGTCACAATCACAAATAAAAGAGTGAAACACTAGCACACTGAGGTATAAAGCTAATAAGACATATATAGGACTTACAAATGCTGATAAAAGAAGTTAAGTAAAATCTAAGTAGATGAAAAGACGTACTATATTCATGGACTTGAAGACCCAGCATAGTAGAAATACGATAGTTAACCTCAAGCTGATTTATAAATTTGAAACAATTCCTATTAAAATCCCAGCATGATTTTGTTTTGTAGGTATAGTAGATTATTCTAAAATTTGAATGTGTAGGCAAAGAAAACAGAATAGCTAAAACAAATTTTTTAAAAAAGAATAATGGGAGGATTTCACAGCTTACATAATTTCAAGACTTATTTGTGTATAAATATTCTGATTTATGGCCAGCTGATTTTTAAAAAGAGTGAAAAGCACTTCAATGGAGGAAGATAGCCTCTTCAAGAAATGGTCCCTGGAGCTGTCGAATATCCCTAGGCAAAGAAATGAACCTTGAACTAAGTCTTACACCTTATACAAAAAAATTAGCTCTAAATGGATCATGGATGTAAATGTAAAATGTAAAATTTAAAACTTTTAGGAAAACGACTCATAAGAAGGGAAGGAAGGATCAAAGATCATTAAACTAACTATGACTTCACTGTGGAAAATAGTTCCTCAAAAAGCTGATCTTAGGGTGACCATACAGCCTAGCAATTCTACTCCTATGAATCTATCCAAAGGAATCAAAACACACGGTCACAAAGAGATCTGTACATGAATGTTAATAGAGGCATTGTGCATAGTAGTCTAAAGGTAAGGATGACTCAGAGGTTCATCCGCTGATGCCGGATAAACACAGTGTGGCATATCTGTAAGATGGCCCGTGATTCAGCTGTAAAAAGGAATGGAGTGCAGATACATGCTACAACATGGGTTAAGTTTAAAAACATCAGGCTAATTCAAAACTAAACACAAAGATCACATACGATGTGAAATATCCAGAGTAGGAAAATCCAGAGATAGGGAGGGGGTGCAGGGAGTGGGGGGGGGGAGGAATGGAGAGTGACTGCTGATAGGTAAGGGGTTTCTTTTAGAAAGGATGAAAATGTCCTGGAATTTAGAGATAAATTCTGTAGTAAGGATGATTGTAACAGCTTGTGAATATACCTGATAAATTTACACTTTAAGACCATGAATTTTACTGTATATAAATGAGATCTAAAAAAGATAAAGAAAGAAAGAAAAAGAGCTTATAAATGCAGTTACCACATAACCCAGCAATTGTAGTCTTGGTCATTTATCTCTCAGAAATGAAACCTTAGGTTCATTTAAAAGCCATAACAAAACAAAAATAAAAACAAAAACAAAAACAACTGTGCATGAGTACTCATAACAGCTTTCTTCTAATAGTCGAAACTAGAAACAACCCGGATGTTCCTCCGCGGGTGAATGGTTAGTCCACTCACCGTGGCACATCCATGCCGTGGAATCCTACTAGTGACCAAATGGCCAACACTGGGCATATAACCACCCACCTGGACGAAATGCCAGAGGAATGTGCCTAGTGAAAACCAGCCAGTCCCCACAGCTAGCGTACGGTATCATTCTATTTCTGTAATTATTGCCAGTGAC
Source organism: Mungos mungo (assembly GCA_004023785.1). Lineage (NCBI taxonomy): Eukaryota > Metazoa > Chordata > Mammalia > Carnivora > Herpestidae > Mungos > Mungos mungo. The sequence goes on from PISW01008944.1 coordinate 66,257, forward strand.
AAAATTATGGAAATGGAGAACAGGCAGGGGACAGGCAAGGGTGAAGCATAGGAAAGAGAGGCTTGGGAGGGAGGGAGGTGTGACTTCAGAAGAGCAATATACGATCCTGTGATGGAGACGCTCTGATCTTGATGTTGTCAGCACCGGTGGCCTGGTTGTGATCCTGTGCTGTCGCCTTGCAGATGCTGTGACTGGGGGAAACCGGGTGAAGAGCACAGCAATGTCTCTGTTACTTCCTACACTGCATGCAAATCCACACCGAATCTAACACTTCCAGGCTTCATTAGAAGTAGCAACAACCTCTGCAGCTGGCCCGTGGGCTCCTGGCCAGCTGACTCTCGGTTGAGGATTGCAGTACCGGGAGCTGTGACTGTGGCACTTAAACTCTCTGCGGGAGTAACTCGGCCTGAAGGATTGCGGGCACGGAGCTTGCACGTTTGCTGAGCGGGCGCCGGCTGTGAGTGTGCGGTGGGGAGGCTCAGGGCAAAGGGGTCTCACAGTGGAAGGGTGTGTCTTGCTGGGAGGGGGGCCTGATAGGAAAACGGCACAACTCTAGGGTTGTCTGACTTGGGAAGAGGGATTTTATTGCGCAGTTTTAAAGCACTTTGACAAGGCGACAGTCCCCACTGACTCAGTTAAACCCTAATAATCTAGGTGTTGCCCTGAAGGCATTTTGTGGAAATGATTAACACTCATGATTGTAAACTCTAAGTAAGGAGATTATCCTAAATAATCTGGGTGGGCCTGGCTCAAGCAGTTGAAAGGTCTCAAGAGCAGAACTCAGGGTTCCCTGAAGAAGAAGAAGAAATTCTAGGGTTGGGGGGATGGGCAAAATGGGTGAAGGGGAGAGGGAGATACGGGCTTCCAGTTATGGAAC
>PISW01008945.1:0-67129 GCA_004023785.1 Mungos mungo
AATCGCAGCAATTTCTTCATCAACACATCCCCAGAGGCCAGGGAATCAAGAACAAAAATGAACTACTGGGACCTCATCAAGATAAAAAGCTTCTGCAAGGCAAAGGAAACAATCAAAAAAACTAATAGGCAACCGACAGAATGGGAAAAGATAGTGGCAAATGGCATATCAGATAAAGGGCTAGTATCCAAAATATACATGGTCAGAGGTTTTAAACAGTGAGCAGCAAAGTATTTGATACCAAAGTAGCGTGTAGGTCAAGGATATGGATATTTGAAATATAGAAACACTCGGTTGTGATTTGGTCTTGAACTAAGTGAAAACATCTAGTAGAGACTTAGCGTATTTATTAGGTGACGTTTCCCTAAATCCTTTCCATTCATCTCCATCCACATGTGGATTTTCTGTGTTACTTAATTTTACTCAATGGGTTTTTTTTTTATCACTTACTTTGAACTGTAACATCTGTTAGCCCGACTCGCTGAAAGCTTTTATATATGTTTATATGTGTCATCTTTGTACTTTTTCTGTATTTGAAATGTTTAATATTGATTTATATTGATATGTTGATGACATCCCTTTTTACTGTTCTGATGATCTTCATTGATTTAAGCACATTTTAACTGTTAGCACCCCGCCCCATTTTATACCTTTGCTTTCTCATTTCGCCACATCCCGAGAATGTTTACTGCAGTGTTATCTTATGTCACTTTTCCTTCATGTTTCCACACTGCTTTATTGTGTGACAGTCTCTTCCCATAATAGTATTATACTTTTTTTCATGTGTACTTTATTTGGTTTCATTTGCTTTACACAAAGCTAATGATCGCTTTTTAAGACCCAACAGTATTTGAGACTAGATTTTGCTGTTTACTCTGGTGTGACGGTGGGTCTCCAACAGTGTCTATATTGCCTCCTGCCTGCCTCACGAATGTCCCCAGGGTTTTGAGCAAGCCCCTCTGGAGAGAGCCCACTTCCCCAGCTGGGAGATACTTTGTGGCCTGTAGCAGTTTTTACACACTTCCATCTGGTTTCCCTAATTAGGGGGTGAGCTGTTGGCTTGCCAAGACTCTGTTTTCTACAGGTCAAGTCCAATTAGAATAAATTCCATGGCGAAAAACACTTCTATTTAAAAAAAGGGGGAAAAAAAAGAAAAAGCTTTTCAACCATTAACATGTATCTCATTTAGGCACTTTTGATTAGACAGATTCCCAGACCCCAAATGCTTTTGCACTGACGGTTCTGTGAGGTTCCTACACCACCTCCACCAAACCTTTTTAAGAGACACTGATTGGCTTAGAGAAATCATCTAAGTCCTTGTCCCTTTTCTAAACCTTTAAAAAGAAATGACATAAATCCCCAAAGATGAGCCCAGTAAGTCAGGAGTCTTGGTTCATGGAACTTCTGCCCCCCTTTTCTTCTCACTGTTACCCAAGAACCCAGAAGAGGAACCATTGTCTTAGGGGCATGCTCCTTAGGGACAACAAGCTGTCCTTTTGCCGGGGACACACGTGGATGTGCTCCTTCTGTCACTGGGCACAGAGGACAGGGGTGTGGCCAGGCGACCCTAAGCTGTGATGCCTCTGCTTGGTCAGGAATCCTGTCTGACTTCCTCCTGCCACAGCCTGACAGGCAGGCCCAGGAGAAAGGACACTGGCTCAGGGACAGGAAGGCATGGGTCCTGGGGCCTACTATGCAAGACTCAGTTTACCCTTCTTCACAGAGCCTGCAGGGAGCCATCCTGATGCGGCTCCTGCTTGTTCCCCAGCCCAGTGCTAACAAAACTGCCAGGCCGATGGTGTTGTGCGTCTGTGTCCTGTAGAACAGCTGCCTAGCACCTTGAAGTGAGGAATTTCTCACCTTTTCAACTTTTCACTGAATTAGGGGCGCCTGGGTGGCTCAGTCGGTGGAGCATCTGAGTTCGGCTCAGAACACGATCTCGCAGTTCACGGGTTTGAGCCCCGCATTGGGCTCTGTGCTGGCCACTCAGAGCCTGGAGCTTCTGTGTCTCCCTCTCTCTGCCCCTCCCCCACTCTTTCTCTGTTTCTCTCTCTCTCTCAAAAATAATAAATATTAAGTAAAAAGATTTTTAAAAATTTTTATTAAAGAGTTGTGTGTGGTCAGTGGCACCTCAGTGGCCTGAGCAGATCCTGCCCCTCTGTCCTTTCCCCTGCTTTCTCATACTTCCCCTCTTGTCTCCTGGCCAGGAAGATTCCTGCTCAGTCTTCTGGCTGCTGCAGGGGCTCCATCCCAGCCTTTCACACCTTCCTCTGGGCTCCGTCTCTCCTGCCACCGCCCCGTCCATCCCCTCTTTTGGAAAGCCTTCCATGGGTGCAGCGTTTCCCATCTGCTCGTCTCCGACCCCCTGAGTTCTGAGCACCTCTGAGGCAGGGACCCCGTGAGTGTCAGGTCATGGATCTATGGCATGGGACGCAGCGGATGAGCTCTGCCTCCCATCTGTCGGCTGAGGCTGTTGGATAGGATGGTCTCAAGACTCGCTTGAGCTCCAAAGTCCTAGGATTCCACGTGTTCCCAGAGAGTCTCAATCCCTCCTTGAAAAAAAATTGAATACCCCTCCCCCAAACCATTACATCCATCTTGTTTTTGCCAGACTGTATGACAGCAGACAGATCTGTCACACTGCCTTATTCTTTGTGGACTCGGGAGGTGTTCGGTGTCCTATTTTGAGGAACGTAAAGTATTAGACGACCCAGGGTAATAGCGTCTGAAAGAGGGGATGATTTTCCGTCGCCCTTACGTGAAAATCTTCCTCTGTCGTTCAGGGCTGGCGTCGAAGTGTGGCTGGGATCCTCCCCCCGCAGAATTAGTATGTTGAAATCTTGACCTCCGAGGGGGTGGCACTGGGCAGTGGGGCTGTGGGAGGCACTCAGGTCATGAAGGGGGAGCCCTCCTGATTGGGACTGGTGCCTCAGAAGGGACCCGTGAGCTCTCTCATCCCCTCCACCACCTGAGGACCTGTGGTGGGGAGAAGACTGCAGCCCAGAAGAGGGCCGTCACCAGACCTCGCTGGCACCTTAACCTTGGACTTCCAGCCTCCAGAACTGGGAGCAGTAAAGATCCCCTGTTCACAAGCCATCCAGTTACAGCAGCCTGAACAGACTGAGGGCAGGTACCTGATCCCTGGGGACCTGATTCTTTCCGTCTTGATGCTCTGCATGGCCAGGACATGGCCTGCATCTCTGCGCCGGGCCCGGCCCAGACCCGGGAGGGGGCGAGGGAAGGGGGTCATGCTTTGGGTCAGACCTGAAAGTTGCACATATCCCTTCCCTCATATCCACCGACACATCTGTTCTTGTTGTTTTTTTAAATTGTGGTAAACTTTATATAACATAGCAGTTACCATTTGCATGGGTCAGTGGCTTTAGGTACATTCACTGTTGTTCGATCATCTATCTCCAGAACTTTCTTCCATTAAACTCAAAGTGCCCATCTGTCTGTCCCCAGTCTCCTTAAATCACTTGTCACTTTTCTGCTTTGGGTGCCTGTGAGTGTGACATCCCCTCCCCACCCCACCCCCCGCCCCCCGCCACGGGGGTGGGATCACACAGTGGTGTTTGGGGATCGGCTAATCCATGTTGTGTCAGCATCCCTTCCTTTCCCTTATTTTTAAATGTTTATTTATTTATTTTGAGGAAGAGGGTGAGAGAGATAGCATGAGCAGGGGAGGTGCAGAGAGAGAGAATGGGAGAGAGAGGAGCCCAAGCAGGCTTGGCACTGTCAGCACAGAGCCTGATGCGGGGCTTGAACTCCTGAACCGTTAGGTCATGACCTGAGCTGAGATCAAGAGTCAGAAGCATATCCCACCGAGCCCCCAGGAGCCCCAGGATGCCCTTCCTTTTAAGGCTGAGAGATTCTCCATAATGTCCATTTCCTGCTTGTTCATCCTTGTTGAGACTGGTAGATGTTTCTGCTTCCACGTTTGGGCTGTCGTGACTAGCACCGCTGTGGACGTGGGTTTGTGAGCAACTGTCCCCACTTTTGCTGCTTTTGCTGCCACTTAAGTCTCAGAGGAGGAGGGGACGGGAGCCAGGGAGCACCTCCCACTCCCAGGCCAGGCAGGGAGGAGCTTCTGCGGAAGTGGGCATACAAGGGCGGGTGGCCTTGCTCTTCCCTGGAAAATGTGTCCTTGTTTGCTCTGAGAGTAAGTCACAGAAAATGGTGCAGGGCTCCCCACTGCAGCCACTGCGACGCGGGGCCCGATGGGCAGCTGGCATCCCCGGGCAGCCGTCTCCCTGCATGTGCTGTCCTGAGCACCGAGAAGGTAGAAACGCTTGTACCCACACCCCCAATCTGAGAGAGCACTCCGACACACAAGGCCAGGGTTGACCGGGGCTTCTTGTCTGCCGCACAGCAAGGCGCTAACAGTTTCTCTGTCTCTGAGGTCTGGGCTGTCTGGTCCTGCATGCCACGCCCACTTTTGCTTGTTCAGAATGGGTGCCCGCCTGGAAGGGTGGGAGGGGAGAAGATCTCAGAGTGTGGTGGTGGCCCGGGCAAGACAGTTGGGGCTCCCTGCCTCCCTGCTGGTCCAGGCATCGGGTGGGATAGAAGAGCTTGCCTGCGTTTTCCACAGTGTGTGTGCTGTGTGGCCCTTGGAGTCGGAGGACAGAAGAAGGAAATACCAGACCTAGTGACTCCACAATCCTGTGTAAAGAGTTTGAACCATTTGATACTTAAGTAGCAAAGTGAGGTCCAGAAACTTGATGAGAACGTGGGCAGTGAATGTATATGTGAGAGAGTATATGTGTATGTGCACCTGTGCGTATGCGTGTGTGCATGTATTTGTGTATTTGTGTGCATGTGGGTATTGTGTGTGTGCACATCTAGTCATGTGTGAGTGTGTGTGTGTGTTTATATGTACGTGTGCATGTGGGTGTGTGTGCACGCCTGTTTGTATATGTGGGGATCAATGTCAAGTTTAAAATCACTTGCAGCACTTGGCAGACCAGCAGATTCCCAAATCAGATCCTGGAAGTTTTCTCAAGCCCAGTGTTTTGGGAGCTGAAGGTAAATGCAGCTCGGGTGAGCGGGAGAATGCAGCAGAAGTGTATACTGTTGTTCGTGTGGCTAATTTTTGAGACTTTGTTGTAGTTTTGTTGGCCAGATCCCTCTTCATTGAAAGGGATCAGTATCCCTCCACAAATGTTCAGTAAACAAACCATTAAGTGGGAAGGAGACAGGGTCCCTGTGGCCAGAAGCAGGACATCGGCCACTGAGGGTAACTGCTGGCCAAGAGCCGGTCTGCCTGCCCGTCTTCCCTTCCCGTTGTCTGCAGCTCTCATGTACACTCGGTTTGGGGTGGGATTGAAAACTTTCTCCTCTTCTGCTTGGAAACCGCCATTGTGAAGGTTTCTGGTGTCCTGACCACGCCTGCAGGAAGAATGACATGACGTGTAAGTGGCTAGCTTTAGAAAGCATCATGAGGGGCAGCTGGGTGGCTCGGTCGGTTGGGTGTCCAACTTCGGCTTGGGTCATGATCTCACGCTTTGTGGGTTGTGCCCTGTGTCGGGCTCTCTGCTGACAGCTCAGAGCCTGGAGCCTGCTTCAGATTGTGGGTCTCCCTCTGTCTTTGCCATTCCCCCACTCATGTTCTGTCTCTCTCTCTCAAAAATAAATGTTTAAAAAAAGCACTCATGAAGAAAAAGCGTTGATGAGGGTCATGAAGTCTGAGTGTTTCTCTTGTCCAGCCGCCATAGATCAGTCCCCTTTACCACTTCCCAGACGTGTCTGGGTGGCATTACTGCATAGATCCACAGGGAAGAACACATCCTAAATGAGGTTCATGTATATCCCATTCCCAACGTTCACAGAGCAACAAAAGCTAGTTTGGAAACTCAGCTACTTTAGTTTTTTTAATTAAAAAAATTGTTTAATGTTTTATTTGTGAGAGAAAGACAGAGTATGAGAGGGAATGGGACAGAGAGAGAGACACACACAGAATCTGAAGCAGGCTCCAGGCTCTGAGCTGTCAGCACAGAGCCCGATGCGGGGCTTGAACCCACAGACCGTGAGATCATGACTTGAGCTGAAGTCGGATGCTTAACTGACTGAGCCACCCAGGAGCCCCCATACATTTTTTTCTAAAAGGAGAAAGAGAATGTTCTGCACAAGGACTTGCCTTATTTCTGGACAGGCTGTTTCTGAGGCCCTACGTTTCTCAGTGAGCTTTCCTGAAAGGATGGGGGCAGGAGGGTTGCTCCCACATGGCCTCCTCCTCATGCAGGAGGCTCAGGATGTCACCCATTTGATTGTCACACTTGAGCACACTTCTGGATGTGTCACTCCTGAGACTCTCACATAGGGCTTTGGTTTTTGGCGGAGCCCTGTGGGGCGTGGAGGAAGAGGGCCCAGTCCAGCCGTGGCGCATGTGTGAATTCATAGGATACGTCTGTCGAGGGCAGACGTCCGTTCTTCCCCAGCAGGATTATCCGCGTTGATCATGGCTTAGGAATTCACCAAACTTTCAGAGCCTCCCCACTTTGTCCTGGAGGTTGACTCCGCTCACTGCTTCTCTGGGTCATAATTTAATGAAAGCACAGGGCTTCACACAATCCACGGGCAGAATGGGAACTACACAGACCCAAAGTCACACCTTTGCTAGTTGTGTTTTCTTGTGGGCAACGTTAGCCAGGCCGTGGTCTGAGTGTAAGTCTCACTTGTGAATGGTGGCCCTTTAACTTCTGCCTGTGGCTGAGGGGTCCTTGCAAAGAGCCTTCTGAGGAGTGACATCCTCTGTCTTTGACCCCCAGCAGGGCTGAGCTGGCAGGCAGGAGAGACCCGCAGGTGGCCTTCTGAGCTGCCTTGTTCTGTGGATCTAGCTTTGCTCGTCCTCATCGGTTTTTTTTTAAAAGAATTTTTAAATATTTATTTATTTTTGAGACGGAGAGACACAGAGCACAAGCAGGGGAGGGACAGAGAGAGAGGGAGACCAGAATCTGAAGCAGGCTGCAGGCTCTGAGCTGTCAGCACAGAGCCCCACGCAGGGCTTGAACCCACAAGCTGTAAGATCGTAACCGGAGTCAAAGTTCGACGCTTAATTGACTGTGCCCCCCAGGTGCCCTGACAAACTTCCTTTTAAAATGACTCTACTTTTAGCTGAAGGGAGGTCATGGTGCTGGAGAGGCTGACCCTGCCTCTGTTTCTGCTGCTCCTTCAGCCCAGGAGGCTTGGGGATGCCACCCACCACCTCCCACCCACACCACTCCCTTCCTGTTCACATCAGGTCACACACGCATGTTGTCCTTGTCACTGGATTTAGATGACAGGCCTTCCAGTCCACATTCAACCCACATCCAGATTTTTATAAAGGGCTTACCATGTTTCCGCACCTCTGTCCGTGCAAGTGGGTGTAGGAGCACAGCCCTGCAATTGCGGTCTATTGTATTAACTTTGTAACCAGGCTCCAGACCTCATCGCTTCATGGTATTTTCAAACACCACAACTCCAGAGTAGAAGTTTCTAGTGCAGTGATGGCAACATCTAAAGCTCAGTTCTGAGAACCCAGTTTCAAGTGATGTATGACCACAGAGTCGCAGACTGACTTTGGGAAGACTGAACGAGTGATTCAGCTCATGCCAGGAAATTTGTCACCACGACCGCCTGGGGTGGACTGGCAAGATGTCCATCACCCACGCCAGTAAGCATGTGTTGTGCCCTGTACCATGTACAAAAGTCGTACTAACTCATCATCAGGGTGGCCGTGAACTCGAATCAAGTTCTGTTTTGAAAGCACTGGCATCACCAGAATTGGAAAATAATGGGTGGTCTGCTCCCTTTACCTTAGCAGGAAAATGTCTTCCAGTGGGATTTCCTATCCCAGTTGACCTCTACAAAGTGATGGCACCTTTGCTTTATTTCTATGGTGCCTCAGCATTGATTAGGCTGGGGGTGAGGCCAGATCTCCTCTGCTTATTAGCCGGCCAGACAGTCCACGATTATTTCCTTTTTTTTTTGTTTTTTAACATTTATTTATTTTTGAGAGACAGAGAGAGAGCATGAGTGAGGAGGAGCAGAGATAGAGAGTGAAACACACAATCCAAAGCAGGCTCCGGGCTCTGAGCTGTCAGCACAGAGTCTGATTCAAGGCTCTAACCCATGAACCACAAGATCATGACCTGAGCCGAAGTCAGGTGCTTAACCGACTGAGCCACTCAGATGCCCCTGTCCATGATAATTTTGTAAGCATCTCCGAGCCCCGGGGAGAATTCAGAGATGGGCCAGGAGAAGCGAAGACATGGAAGACCCCTTAAAACCAACCGAAAGGAACATCTTCCAGCTGTGACTGTGGAGCAGGGGCACCTCTCTGAAGGGGGAAGATGAGGAAAACTTGCCACGTTTTGAGCTGAGGCTGACAATTAGATAAAACGTGTAGGTAGGGAGGCAGAGACTGAGGACTCCAGGAGGGTCTGCCCTCAGTAGAAGAGGGTGTGAGGATCGAGAAAAGCCCCAGGTTCCTTCTTATTAGTGTGGGACCAGCCGGTAGGCAGACAAACCTCCAGCTGACTGAAGCGGGGAGACTGAAGCAGGGCACAGCTTTACTTATTTATTTATTTATTAATGTATTATTTACTAATTAATTTATTTAAAGTGTATTTACTTTTTGAGAAAGAGCACAAGTGGAGGAGGAGCAGAGAGAGGGAAAGAGACACAGAATCCAAAGCAGGCTCCAGGCTCCGAGCTGTCAGCACAGAGCCCGATGCGGGACTCGGACTAATAAACCGTGAGATCATGACCTGAGCAGAAGTTGGATGCTTTACCGACTGAGCCACCCAGGCACCCCTATTTTTTAAAATTTATTTTTTAAATGTTTTTAAATTTATTTTTGAGAGAGAGAGAGTGCAGAGGAGGGACAGAGAGAGGGGAGGAACAGAGGATTGATCCAAAGTGGGCTCTGAGCTGACGGCAGAGAGATGGATGAGAGGCTCGAACTCACGCCGTGAGATCATGACCCCAATGGTGCATTATTAGATGCCCAACATGGTGGTGCCCGGAGTGAAGGGCCAGCCTGGGAGTCTGGATTTCATCTTGAAGAAGCGGGAGATCAGTCAGTTTTGAGCAGAAGAGTGCCATCCTCATGGACAGAGTGTGTTCTTAGAAGTTTAGACTGAAGCCAGGATGTGACAGACCCAGAGAGGAAGAGGGAGAGTCTGGGAACCAGCTGGGACAGCCAGCATTGCAGTAGCCCAGACCCTGACTTTGCCTCCACCAAGGTGAATGGAAAGGAAGGAATGGACAGTGTCAGAGACACCAGGTGTACAACTCTGGGAGCCACAGGTCACAGAGTGGCGAGACTCCAAACATGGGTCTGTGACCTTAGGGAATGGGATGGTGGGATCTGAATGGAGGGAAAGAGGAAGTTTGGAAGAAAGTTATTCACTTTACTCATATTGAGTGCAAGGCAGGTGAAGGAGAAGCTAAGAGATAATCAGGCAGGACTCCTGTCTTCTGGGTGCTTAAATCCAATGGAAGATAGACGGACAGAGCAGGTTTGACACTCACGGCCAGGGAAGCTCAGAGTGAGGAGCCTTGGGTCTGTGCAGGAGAAAGGAGAAAGCCTTGCAGAGAGAGCCATGAACAGCTGTGTGAGGACAGGGGCAGCATGGCTCCTGCCTCCGGTCCCATGCCCAAGGCCCAAGCGACAACCACAGCCAGTGTTGTTGGGTGCTTACCGAGCACTATTTAAAGTGCTGGCATTGGTCACCTCATTGTAATCCTTACCTCAATCCAGGAAATGTGTGATACTGTCTCTCCCATTTGTAAATGAAGACCATGGGACGCAGAGAGGTTAATCAGTGATAGCACAGTCAGCGTAGTGACCCAGTTAACCTGGCATTGCTTGTAACCCCTCCAAGTATTCTTCAGATATTTGTAGTAAGGTCACTCTGGGCCCCAAAGGCAGTTCTAGGTTGAAGTCTGAGACATGGGGAGGGTTTTCTACGAGACATGAGTAGTGGGAACAAAGTCAGTCCTTGGGGAGGCGCAGCTTTTGTGGGAGAAAAGTGAACATTCATGGGATGTGGGGTAGAGCCTGGTGGGGACAGGCTTCTGGTTTATTCCTTCACTTCACTTCCAGCACTTCTGATGACAAGGCCATTACCCATTTTATTTAGGAGGCAGTGGGCCTCAGCCACCATTCCTGCATTGGGTGGTGGTAAAAGGATGCAGGGATTCAGGCCCAGGCCTACCATGCACATACTACTATTTCAGTTTCTGTGAGACACATTTAGTACCAACTCTCAGGGGACCCTGGTCAGGTATGACAGCCCCTCGTGCTTTAATAACTGCAGTTTGAGTCTGAAATCAAAGGCAACCACTAACACTTGTAATAATAAAATAAGAAAGAAGCAATGAACTAGGTTTTCAGGGTCAGGGATGCAGAGTCTGTGTTCGCTGTGGGCCTGGAGACCAGTGCTTTTTCAAAGTATGGTCTGTTGACCTGTCTTCAGTGAGAGAAGTTTGCAGCTGAGATAACTGACCAGAAAGCAGATTGACATGGTTATGACATCCAAGTGCCCAGTGCGAAAAGTGATGTTGTTGAACAGAATATGGACAACTCTGGTCTTGTAGAACTGGCAATGGAGAGACTGTAGGGAGAGTGATTTTTGTGCATTATGTTATTCATTCCCCTTCCTAGACCTTTATGTAGGTACCATTATTGTCACCATTTTGGGGATGAGGACAGTGAATTCCAGAGAGGTAATCAACTTGCTCAGGTTTCCTGTAGCCAGCAGTGGCCATTCTTATGCACCTTTTAAATTGTTGATATATTCTCTCATTCTCTGAGCACGACTGCCAGCCTCCTGCTGCCCCAGCCCAATCAGTAGGGCCCAGGGACATGGTGCCGGTCCTGCCTAGAATGTTCTCATTTGGTCTGAGACGTTTCTGGCATGCTATTGGTCAGTCCCTACTGGAATCTAGGCCCATGTGCTGGGGGTTATTAACCCTGTAGCCAGTTTGAATCTTGTGACCCTAGGCAGAAAGAGACAGATAGCAGATAATCAGAATCTGGATTTATGTGGTCTCTGCCTCATTTGCTTCCTTTCAACACTTTTGAAGCTAGGGATTTGCAGAAGTTCTTTGGAACATGGTACTTTCTTGACAGCCAGCTCTGAAACTCCCAGTCTGAAGGTGGTGGCATATGGCCACAGGGGGCACTTGCTGGCAGTCTCACTAAATCCCTCAGGGTCTTCATGATGCCCCGTGACCTGAGAGGGGTGTATGCAGGTGTGCTCATGCATGTGGATATGGACCTTGGAGATTGCACGTTTCCAGGGAAGGGGGTGCTGGGCTCCTATCTGGCCTCAGAGCAGGGCAGGAAGGCACTAGGTATGCAGCAGCAACACCTCCTGCTTGACTTTCCTGTCCTAGACTGCTGGGGCTCAGGGCGCATCATTCAGGTAGCACTTCCTTTATTCCACAAGCATAGTCAGGGGATGGGGCTAGAGGATGGGGAGGAGTCTGGTTGGAGAGTGTTTGGCAGAGCTGAGCCAGGAAAAATGAATTACCATCACATCGACACCATCTTGGGGCATGTGGGTTTGTCCCCAGAGCCTGGTGTCTTCTGTATACAACTCAGAAGAGGCTGCTCAAGGCTTGTCTTTGGTTTTAAGTGGTATAGAGTCACATTTGCTGCACAGATGTGGCACTCTGTCCATGTGGGCAAAGGTAGTCCCTGCCGCTGCCTAGTGAGTTGGGCCAACGCTGCACTATGTGAAGTGATGGGAACTATTTAACAGTAATCTACACTCACACACAGTTGGCTGGCTGGCGAAGCATCCACGCCTATATTCTGTGAGCTGGCAGGACAGGTGCCAATCCACCTTCCAGATGGAGAACTGTCCCATGGGTTAATTAAGCATGCCACAGAGGCCTGCCTTGCGTGCGTGGCACCAGCGCCTGTGTGTAGGTGGTGAATGCTCATGGGCGATGGAGCCCACACTTGTAGGAATGTGCTCATCAACTAGCTGTGCAGTGACCATACCCACATGGCCAGAAGCCTCAGAAAGTGTGGTCTGATCACACAGGTGACCAGCTGGAAGACCATAGGTGTAGTAGTCTTCTTGCTGAACACAGATTGCCCCAAACTTAGAAGCATGAAATGTGATGGCACCACTGGGCGGTGGTGACTCAAGTGTCCCCTGAGGTTGCAGCCATGCTTACAGAGTGACCAGAAGCTGGCTCATTCCACTTATGCTCATTTTTGGCAGAACATCTCAGTTCTTGGTGGTGTGGACTTTCCCACATGGTCTCTGTTGAGCTGGGGATTCGAGAAGGAATTCTAGGAGGCTTTGGTGCCTTTATGACCGAGCCTTCCAAATCACTTGCTGTCACTTAGCCTCATATCACATTCCTCAGAAGCAGGTCACCAAGTCCAGCTGACTTCCAAGGGCGGGGGGGGGGGGCGGAATGAGGCTCCTGCTTTGGAAGGAACTAATATAAAACAAGTGTCCCCATATTTTAAAACTACCACGGGGCAATCTGGGCTTGATGGCCTTTTCCCAAAGCAACTTGGTTAAACCACTTGTGACAGTATTTAAAACCCACACTGGGAGCACCTGGGTGGCTCGGTCAGTTAAGCATCCGACTCCGGCCCAGGTCATGATCTTGAGGCTTGTGATTTCGAGCCCCATGTTGAGCTCTGTGCTGACAGCTCAGAGCCTAGATCCTGCTTCAGATTCTGTGTCTCCCTCTTTCTCTGCCCCTCCCCAATTCATGCTCTCTGTCTCTCAAACAATGAATAAACATTAAGAAATGTTTTTTAAATGCCATTGGAATTTTGATAGGAATTTCATTGAATCTGTAGATTGCTTTGGGTAGTATAGAGACATTTCATCAGTGTTAATTCTTACAGTCCATGAACATAGGCTATCTTTTCATTTATTTGTGTCTTTTTCCTGGGGAGGGGAGGCTTTGAATAAAGACATACCTCAGCTTCTCCCTGAGGTTTTAATTCAGCCTGCAGCACAGGGTGGATTCAGCGGGAGTGGTCTGGGGAACTCCCAGGTGGTTCAGATGGCCCATCCGGGCTAAAGGTGATCCATACACTTGTTCCTCTACCCATCAAGTCCTTAAATGAAACTGAATAAAAATATTGTTCCAGCTCTCAAGGAGGCCCGCCTAGGAGTTCTGTTTAGTCTGCAAGAACTGTTTACTTAGCGCACAATTGTTCTGTGTTACAAAAACTTCCTGTATGTTTTAATGCACTTCACGTGGTCTAACCAGGTTGCTTTGGAAAAAGACAGCCAAGCCCAGATTGCAAGCAAGCACTCATGCTATACTTAGCACCGAGCTGTGAGTAATCACCAACATGGAAATGGTTATAAAGCCTTGACAGGCATCCACCACAAAACAGAAACCGCTCTGTAAAACACTTGCAGAGACATTTATATAATTGCTTTCCTGCAGAATTATTTGTCTGAAAAGTAAATTGTTGATCAAAAAAAGACATGAAATATTTATCTTGTGAAAAATAATGCTTTGGTTAAAAAAAATACATGCACAAACTAAAACAATGTAAAGCCGAGACTTCTAATTTTTGATTGTCCTGATATAATCAAGCATCTTTCAGCACCTTTGGATAACTTTGAATTAGAGTTGTGCATATAACAGTCTCTATGTTACATTTTTCTCAGATTTCTCTCCATATAATCGGTGTTTAAAAGTAAAATGATAGGAGTCCCTGGGTTCCTCAGTTGGCTAAGCATCCTACTTTGGCTCGGGTTATGATCTCGAGGTTTGTGAGTTTGAGCCTCCTGTCAGGCTCCGTGCTCACAGCTGGGAGCCTAGAGCCTGCTTTGGATTCTGTGTCTCCCTCTCTCCCTGCCCCTCCTCCACTCATACTCTCTCTCAAAAATAAACTTAGAAAAATTAAAAGAAAAAGTGAAATGATCCATTTTTACTGGTGTAGAATCATTTTAAAATGCATTCATTTAGGGGTACCTGCGTGGCTCAGTTGGTTAAGCGTCTGGCTTCCGGCTTCAGCTCAGGTCATGATCTCATGGTTCATGGGTTCAAGCCTCACGTCGGGCTCTGTGTTGACAGCTAGCTCAGAGCCTGGCACCTGCTTCAGATTCTGTGTCTCCCTCTCTGACCCTCCCCTGCTCATGCTGTCTCTCTCTGTCTCTCAAAAATAAATAAAAAACATTAAAAAAAATTTTTAATGCATTCATTTGGTTAGCTAAGGTTTTGTTTTAAAATACGATTTAATTAAAATTGATCCATGTGCTGGCATCTTGGCTGTGGATAGTTTGTCCCTGACTGGTCAGAGCCCACAGTATAGAAAGAGGGGCAGATCTCCAAACAAGGAGTTAGGACACATGCTGTAAGAGAGATGTGCACAAAGTGCTATCGGAACACCCAGAAAAAAAGGTGCGTTTAGTTTTCCTCGTAGGGTGGGGCTGAGATAAGTCAGGTTTATTTTTATGAAAGGCCTTCTCATAAAATGATTCTGCCGAAGCAGTTCTTAAATATAACACTCATTCCAGACACACACAGCAGCCAGGCGGCAGGGGCTGTAAATACCACACCAAGATTAGCTCACATAAATAGACACTTCGAGCTTTATTCAACGGGAATTTTCCCCCCTAATGATCAAAAAGGAGAGAATACAGAGGTGTCGAAAAGTGCAGACATCTAAGAGACTGTCAGGATTGGACACTTTTCAGAAAAGTTAAAGTCAAGATTAGCAAAACCACAATGAGATACCACCACACACCTGTCAGAATGGCTAAAATTAGCAACTCAGGAAACAACAGGTGCTGGGGAGGATGCGGAGAATGGAGAACCCTCTTGCGCAGTTGATGGGAATGCAAACTGGTGCAGCCGCTCTGGGAAACAGTGTGGATGGAGGTTCCTCAAAAAACTAAAAACAGAAATACTATTCAACCCAGCAATTGCACTTCTGGGTATTTATCCAAAGGATACAGAATGCTGACTTGAAGGGGCATGTGCACCCCAACGTTTATAGCAGCACTATCGACAACAGCCAAAGTATGGAAAGAGCCCAAATGTCCATTGACTGGTGAATGGATAAAGAAGATGTGCTATAGAAATACAATAGAATATTACTTGGAGATTGAAAAGAATAAAGTCTTGCCATTTGCCACAATGTGGAAGGAACCAGAGTGTATTATGCTAAGCTAAATAAGTCATAGAAAGATAAATATCATATGATTTCACTCATATGTATCACTTAAGAAATATGACAGATGAACATAAGGTAAAATAAGGAAAAATAATATAAAACAGAGAGGGAGACAAACCATAAGAGACTCTTAAATACAGAGAACAAACAGGGTTGCTGGAGGGGAGGTGGGTGGGGGGATGGGCTAGATGGGGGATGGGCATTAAAGAGGGCGCTTGCTGGGATGAGCACTCACTCGGTGTTATATGTAAGTGATGAATCACTAAATCCTACTCCCAAAACCTATACTATGTGTTAACTAACTGGAATTTAAATTAAAAAGTAAAAAATAAAGTTGAGATTAGGTTGTACCCTAGATCCTGCGTTTTTGGGGGCAGTTCTCGGACACGTGCTGACCTGCGCACATGAGCAGTGTGTACACTTAAGGGACAGTGTGGTCTGATGGACCTGAGAGTGTGCTGTGTGCCATCTTCTCACCAGGGTGTCCTGTCTGCTTGGCTGGGCGGCTGGAAGTTCCTGGCAGCGATGGTGTGGGAGGGCAGACCTGGGGCATGACCGCATGCGAGGCCAGGCACTCACGGGATTGTCTTTGGTTCCACTGAAGTGGATAATTAACAGTTACCAAAAGCGGTTTTGAGAACTTTGATTGGGCAGGCAATACAGGTGAAAATTCTACATAAATTAAGCCCAGACAGTATTTAAGGGCAATGCTAGATCCACAGGAGACTCAGAGTTACATGTGCTCTCGGACTAGTGAGGTCAAATAAAAAATAGTAAACGTGTATTCAGAAAAAGTTCTTGACTGAAGAAAATCTTAGGAGGCAAATCTCTGTAGTTGGAAGAAGTAAAAGTAACACCTTAGATAGAGAGAAAAGTGTTCTGCGAGGGTTCAGCAAGATGAGCAAACGTTTCTAATAAATTTTAACTTGATAAAGGAGCTGTGTCTTGCAATACGAGTAGTGTATGATGCCAAATGTCACATGATCGCAACCAAGCCAATGGCTCTTGAAATTCTCTTTGATATACGCGTGCTTTGGAATGAATTATGTTTTTCTGTTACGTTACAACTTGGGGAACCAAAAAAAAAAATGTGTGTTCTGTGTGATCTAGTGACCTGAGGTGCCACAGCCAGGATGGAGCTCTGTGGGTCCTCAGACATGAATGACCTCACTCACACAATTAGTCTTCATATTTTGAAGGTTACAGGTTTTTTTCTTTTTCTGGAATTTATTCTTTTCCCTCTTTGTGATTGAGAATGTGTACTGTGCGTTGTAACTACAGATCGAGGTGTATTTATGTACAACAAACAGCATGTACTTCACATCTTGAAACCATTGTCACATTCAGGGTGCAGGGCTTTTCCATCACTGCCAGAAGTTTCCTTGTGCCTCTTTGCAACCTATTTCTCCCTGCACCTGTCCTGGGGCAACTGTTGATCAGCCTTCGGTCACATAGGAAAGTGCACGTATTTTGAAATCTTCTATAAATGGCATTGTTTAGTACCCACTCTTCTTGGTCTAGTCTGTCACTGAATGACATGTGTTTGCCTTCATTCCTCTTTAATGACAAAGCATTCCTCTTGTTAATTTCCAGTGTGTTACAGGTAAAGCTGTTGTGCACATTTATAGTCTCTGTGGGGACATACATTCCCATTCTTTTCAGTAAACACCTAGTAGTGGAATGGCTGAGTCACAAGATTCACGTCTCTTCAACAGTTGGGAGCCTAGTGGCTATACCATTGTAGGTTCTTTAGCCGTGGAGAGTGAGGGACAGTGCTGGGTCACTCTTTACTTTTCACTGTCCTAATGGGTGCAAGTTCATCAGACAGAAATGTAAATTTGTTTACTGTTTAATAGCTTATTTCTGCAGTTCAGCAATTGAATTTGGACAAGGATAGAGCCAGTGACCTGGGCTGGTATGTGATTGAGCACATGCCTGGGGACAGCAAGCCACAGCCTACCTCCCCCCAACCCCCAACAGTGGCTGGATTTCCCCACCTTCTGACAGAGCAGTGCTTTCTTTTCTTTCTTTCTTTCTTTTTTTTTTTTCATTAGCACCAGTAACTTTTAATTTTGGAACAGGTCACTTTTCAGGGGACTTATTTAAATTTGATAACAAACCACCATTGATTTGAAGATTTGGCAAGGTCCGTTCAGTGACTTTAAATGACAAAAACCAGAATCTTGTTCCTTTAAAAATATATGATGGAAAATTTCAAACGTACATGAAGTAGAGATCCCAGTGTGGAAACTCCCATGTGTCCATTATCAAGCACACAATTTTTTAAGTTCACTTATTTATTTTAAGAGAGAGAGAGAGTGGGGAAGGGGTGGAGAGAAAGAATCCCAAGAAGGCTCTGCGCAGAGCCTGACGTGGGGCTCGGACTCACAAACCGTGAGATCATAACCTGAGCCGAAATCAAGAGTCAGGTGCTTAACTGACTGAGCCACCCAGGGGTCCCCCACAAGCATACTATTTTTTAACATTTTCTTTGGCTTGGTTATTTTATAGGAAAAGCTCACACAGTTGTTTCCTTTGACGCTTCCATATTCATCACTCACCCCCAAGGCTCTTCCCTGAGGACCCTGTCATTGCCTGGAACCAAACCAGCAGTGATTCCTCAGCACCAGCTGACCTGCACATACAGGGACTTCCCAGATTGTCTTCCCAGGGTGGCTTTCAAGGTTGTAAAAATGAATCCCCAGCCAAAACCACTGGGGAGGACAACCGGTTAGGCAGGGTATTTGGCCTCAGTTATTTTCCTTCTAGCAAATCTCCTGTTGGCTCCTGTCACCTCCTTTCCCTCCTTGTGTCTTCTTGTCACCCCAGCTACCGCCATACACATCAGGGTCTCAGCCTTGCTCACATGCATCTTGGGCTCCTCAGCCTGTGATCCAGGGCTGTGTGCTGTGCACCTGCGTGCACAGGTGACTGGTGGGTTTTCTGACATCTCACAGCGGCTGATTGAGGGACTGCGTACCCTGTAGGCGGGGTGAGCATCTGGGTCCCCGTCCGTGCAGTCCAGGGTGACAAGGATACCCAGGCTCTGACTGTTCTCTCTGAGTTTCAGAGAAACGACACTCCTGCGTGCTTCGTTTCCACATCCTGTGTTTATTTGAGAGTCATCTGACCTCAAGACCAAGGTTTAAAGGAAGACGGAGCACAGATGGCTCTGCGACACAGACACATTTGTCTCCAGCAGGCCGCCTGAGTTGTGACTTCTCAGTTCTCCTGTCACCTCTGCTGAGTGCCGACTCTCTGCTTTGCCCGTGACTTCAGAACCCACGTTCCCCAGCAGTTAGCAGTCGGATCTCAAGGTTAGATTGATAAGATGTGGGTGGTGGCACTTGGTGGCCCTGGTGGCCAGGCGCACATGGCTGATATGACAGGGCTGTGACAGGCCGTTCTGTTGCATCTCCCTGACCGCGGGTGGGCACTCAATTGTGTCTGCCCCTGAGCACGTACTACCTCTCCAATTCTACTGGAAAATGTGGCCAGCGCAATGTTGCCGCTGCCTTTGAGGACGTCTTCCTTCCTTGCACTTTCCTCTCTGTCCTGTTTCCACAAGGCCTTGCTGGAGGGCCTGTATGCAGGAACCAGACTGAAAATAGAAACAGAAAACCAGGCCAGGGGATGGCAGAGGGATGAGAGATTCAGCTGTGAAAGTAAGAGATTCATTTGTGCCATCATGGGACATCAGCTTGGTCTCTGTGTCCCGGACAAGCCAGGCAGACTCAGAAGCACGGATTTCCATAGTTGTGGTCGGTGAACGTGGGACAGGGTCTGGTTCCTCATGGGATGCAGCATTTTCCTGGCACTGGAGGTAATTAATTACTCGCAGTGGTTTGTGCTAGTCCCTGCTGCCCACCTGCACTCCGTGGTTTGCAGGAAACACCTGTAGTAGACAGACTTGGGTGTGCACCTGCTGTATGCATCGGACAGCCTGGGTGGTGGCTGTGTGGGGAACGAATGGTCAGGTCTACCACATTAGGGCTCAGCAGGAACAAGGACAGGTGTGCAGTGCATGGCCTAGATCGGGACAAGGAGGGGGTTGGTTCTCCAGGAAGGGAGGCCAGCCGAGAGAATATGCGACCGGACAGCCTAGCAGCACCTCCATGCCATGTAGTGAGCCCGTCTGTGGCCTCAGAGGACCCATGCCAGCTCATCAGCTCTCTTTGGAAAACCTGCTCTGGGAGCTGTGGAAGGGCAAGGCTGCAGCTGGGGGAGGCTAGCTGGGAGGCTCCTGTTGGGGCCCAGGAGAAAGAGGCGAGGTCGTGAGCCACTTGGGTCAGGCCGTGGGTAGGAACGGAAGCAGGAGGAATTTCAGGCAGGGGTCAGAAATAGGACTGATGGACTGGGGGCCAGTTGCAGGTGGAGGATGAGGAGGAGAAATGTGATTTGGGGTCAGGGATGTGACCTGGTTGACAATGAAGGGGAGAACAGTTAACCTTTGAAGGGCACTTGGCAAATCCCTTTTGCCAACGCTGAGAGTCCATTGTCCTCTAAGCCCCATGTGGAGGGCAGGACAAGTCCCTACTGGGATCGCTGCACGTGTGGCTTGGCAAGACTCACAGACTTGTTCAGAGTAGCACAACCAGAAGCAGCGACGGAAGCCTCCTGGGCTGTGTCTGACCCTGCGTGCCCGTGGGTGGCTGGCAAAGCAAGATCTGGAATCCCGAGCCATCTGTTCGGAGCGAGGATTGCAATGACAGCTTTTGCTTTGCATGTGGATGAAAAGAGGGGGTGTGGAGGGCAGCCGGCCTGGCACACGCAGAGGTGGAGCCCTGCACCCTGGCAACGAGGCTGGGCTTCAGGGCCAGCCTGAGAATTCACAGCATGGAGCAGGACCTGACTTAGATCAGGTGCTTGTTAACTCCACCTCGATGGCCCCATCTGAAGGGTCCCGCTGTTCTGTGTTCCTGAAGATGCTGGGACTGGCTGGTTCAGGGTTGACCAAGAAAACACAGGGTGCCAACTTACATGTGAATTGCAGATAGACAACAAATGTATTATATCGTAAGTGTATCCTGTGTAGTCACTGCGTCTGAAGTTCATGGGTAACTGGGCCTCCTGTATTTTTCTCTGTCATCCTACCCGACTCAGGGAACCAAGATTGCAGTATGTGACACCAACCTGATTTGGTTTTCTGGTGTCCTGTGGTGCTGCTGTCACAACGGTCAAGAGTGAGCGAGTATCCAGAGAAAGTGTGTGAAGTGAGGGTGGATGAGGGCACCAGCACCTGAGGGCTGCCGGCCCAGGACGCTCAGGAAGCAAGGACTGAGGTGGATTTAGCAAGGCAGTTAGTGAGAGAGGATGGGGGGGCAGCTACTGACTTTTTGGAAAAGATTATATAGAATTGGTATGGTTTATTTATTTTTCTTAAATGTTTTGTAGAATTTTCCAATGAAACCATATGGGCCTGAAGATGCCTTTTTCCTCATGTTCTTAACCACAAATTCAAATTTTTTAAGTACGTGTATTTGGGTTATCCATTTCACCTTCAATGAGTTTGGGTAGTTTGTGATTTGGGGGGAGTAAGTTTATTTCATGTAAGTTGTTGAATTTGTGGTTTCTGCAGTGATCTCTTCTTTTTCATTCTTCATGTTACTAATCAGTGACTTCCTGTTTTCTGTCATTCTTGTTAGAAGTTTATCAACTAGATTGATCTTTAAAAAGAACTACATTTTATGTTCCATTCCTTTTTGTTTTCTCTGGTCGTAACTTTATGATTGCCTGCCTTCTCATGATTTGTTCTTTTTCAGATTTGTTAGGTAGTACTCTGATTGTCTATTTGAGACATTTCTTTTCTAATATAAGTATTTGATAAGTATTTGATGCTCTACATTTACTTCTAAGGATTTCTTCATCATCTCACCCATTACTGATTCTGATTTTTTTTTCATTTATGTTCAAGTTCCTGAGACCTCCTCTTTTTCCAATAAAATATGCAAAAGTATGTTATTTAATTTCCAAGGACTTATATAAATTTTATGGTTATCTTTCTTCTGTCACTGATTTGTAGTCTAATTTCAGTACTTGCTTAGAGAACTTGCTTTGTATGCCTTTTAATGCTTTCTACATTTGGCTAGATTTGTTTTATGGGCCGGGGAATGATCTGCCTTGGTGAATGTTCTACATGCACTAGAAAGTCATGTGTTTTCTGCTACACTTGGGTGGGATCGTAGAAATGTCCGTTAGATCTGGTGGGTGGTATAGAGTTATTGAATTCTTTCACATCTTTGTTGATTGTGTGCTAGTTACATTGATGAGCAAGAAAGGAGTGTTGTCTCAAAATTTAATTGTGGATTTGTTTATTTCTTTTATTGTATTTGTCCATTTTTGTGTCATGTATTTCAGAGCTCCATTGTTTTGTGCATTTAAATGTAGGATTATTATATCTTCTTGGTAAATTGACGTTTTTATTATTATGAAATGTCCCTCTTTATCTCTGGTAATTCTGTCACTCGGCCAGCATTTCCCCCTTGTCTGATTTTTACTTCAGGCCACTCCAGCTTTCTTTTCTTCTTTTTCCTTTTGCAGGTTTTTCTTTTCTTTTATTTAAATTTTAGTTAGTTAACATTTTTTTAAGTACTTTTATTTTTATTTTTAAATATTTTATTTTTAAGTTTCTAATTTTTATTTTGACTTTTTATTTGTATTCATTTTAACTTTTATTAATTTTTATTACTTTTAAATTTATTTTTAATTCTAATTTTCATTTGGTTAATATTTTCATGGTATATTTTTTCCATCATTTTACTTTTTAAAATTTGTTTTTTAATGTATTTTTGAGACAGAGACAGACAGAGCATGAGCAGGGGAGGTACAGAGAGAGACGGAAGCACAGAATCTGAAGCAGGCTCCAGGCTCTGAGCTGTGAGCACAGAGCCCGATGCAGGGCTCAAACTCATGAACCGCAAGATCATAACCTGAGCTGAAGTCGGCTGCTTAATGGACTGAGCCAGCCAGGTGCTCCTCCATCATTTTACTTTTAAGGTGAGTTTCTTGGGGTACCTGGGTGGCTCAGTCAGTTAAAGGTCCAACTGGGGCTCAAGTCATGATTTCACAGTTTTTGAGTTTGAGTCCTGCATCAAACAAACTCTGTGCTGATGACAGCTCAGAGCCTGGAGCCTGCTTTAGCTCCTGTGTCTCCCTCTCTCTCTGCCCCTGCCCTGTGTGTGCTCTGTCTCTCTCTCAAAACTAAAAGAAACATTAAAAAAATTTTTTTTAAATACTGAATTTCTTGAAAATAGCATGTACATATCTTCCTTGACTTATGATGGGTTATGTCCTGGTAAACTCATCATAAGTTGAAAATGCATTTAATATGCCTAACCTACTAAACATCAGTGTAGGCTAGCCTACCTTACGTGTGCTCAGACAACTTACATTAGCCTACAGTTGGAAAAAAAAAATCATCTAATACAAAGCCTATATTATAATAAAATGTTGAATGTCTCATGTAATTTATCGAATGCTATATTGAAAGCAAGAGCCAGAATGCTCATATGGGTACAGAATGGTTGTAAGTGTATCAGTTGTTCATCCTCACGACTTCACACTGCATCTCCCTGCCACTGGCCAGCATCATGCAAGAGTAGTGTGTGCCATCAGTAGCCTGGGAAAAGACCCAGAGCCAAAATTTGAAATACGGTTTCTACTCAATGAGTATTCCTTTCACATTATCGTAAAGTCAAAGAATTGAACCATTGTAAGTCAGGGACTGTCAATATTTGAGTAATCTGTCCTTTAGCTGAAGTGTTTAGAGCATTTATAGTAAATCATTATATAAAACCATTATATTAAACCATTAATATGAATGAAAAATATCAATCTGTAGTTTTTATGGTATTTTTGGATTTAGGTTTAATCATGTAATCATATTTTTCCTTCTTACCTGTTTTGCATTGCTGCTTCCCCTTTCCTGATTTTTTGAAAACTTTTCATATCTCATTTTAGTTTTTCTGTTGGGTTTTCAGAATAGTCTTCGTTTATTTGTATGGTTTTCCTAGGGATTAAAATAGGCATACTTTTCACAATCTCCTTGGGATCAGCACCTTATCGACTCATGTGGAATATAACTTATTCATATAAGTACGGTTCTTGGTTGTGCCACCTCTGTATTTTCAAGAAGAGAATAATGTGGGGCGCCTGGGTGGCTTAGTTGGTTGAGCGTTGGGCTTCGGCTCAGGTCATGATCTCGCGATTCATGGGTTCGAGCACCGTGTCGGGCTCTGTGCTGACAGCTCAGAGCTGGAGCCCCTCTTCAGATTCTGTGTCTCCCTCTCTCTGATCCTCCCCTGCTCATACTGTCTCTCTCTCTCTCTCAAAAATAAATAAATAAAACATTAAAAAATTTTTTTAAAAAAGAAGAGAATAATGTATTATGTTTATTTCTCTAGTTTCCTCATGTTCCAGGTTTCCTTCTCACATCATTTCCATTCACTCAGAAGAACTTACTTTAGCAATTTTTTTAAACTTCTGATTTTTGGCAGGACATCTCAGTTCTTTGCTACATGGACCTCTCCACAGGGCATCCAGTTTCCCGTTGAGTCCGGGATTTGAGAAGGAATTCAAGGAGGCTGCAGGGCCTCTATAACCGAGCCTTCCAAATCACACACTGTCCCTTAGCCTTGTATTGCATTCCTTAGAAGCAGATCACCAAGTCCAGCCCTCCTAGTCGGAGAGGCTGTGCATGTGTAAAGGCAGAAGTATATGGGAACTCTCAGTGCCTCTTGAATTTTGCTGTGAAATTTCGCTGTAAAACTGCTCAAAAAAAAAGTCTATTGAAAAGATGCATGTGCCAAAGTGTCTCATATTAAAAATATTGTGGAGGGGCACCTGTCAGTTAAGCATCTGACTCTTGATCTCAGCTCAGGTCATAATCTCATAGTTCATGAGTTTGAGCCCCATGTTGAGCTCCTTGCTGACAGCACGGAGCCTGCTTTGGGATTCTGTCTCTCCCTCTCTCTCTACCCTTCCCCTGCTCACTCTCTTTTTCTCAATATAAATAAATAAACTTTAAAACATTTCTAAAAAAATAATTGTAGTGTTTGGTAAATATACTTGAAAATTTTAGGTGCTTTATTTAATTATAGAAAGGAACTACAATGATCAGAAACAGTATGATACACTTTCAGAAGTACACGGGGTAAACACAGAATATTCCATTTTCTGTTTAGTAGTTCGGGCAGGCCTGGTAATTTGTTCCATATATTTTCATTCTCTAGGCTATATCTCTTATTAGAGTTTTGGGGCGCCTGGGTGCCTCAGTCGGTTAAATGTCCGATTTCGGTTCAGGTCATGACTTCTTGGTTCTGAGTTTGAGCCCCACGTTGGGCTCTGTGGTGACAGCTCAGAGCCTGGAGCTGCTTCAGATTCTGTGTCTCCCTCTCTCTCTGCCCCTCCCTGCTCCTGCTCTATCTATTTCTGTCTCTCAAAAATAATTAAACATAAAAATATAAAAAAGAAGTGTCTGAGTTTTGGTAGATAGCTTTTATTAAATATTTTAGTTTAATATTTAATAAATATTTATTTAAATATGTTAAAAACATTAGAATTTCAGTGTTTCACTTAGAATTTAAAATGGGTATGGCGCCTTTCACATAAATGTGTCCATGTGGCCTGTCAATAAATCATAGAGTTTTTTGAAAGCTAAGCCCCACGTTATTAGCCCGTAGGTGCCGGTCCGGTACACAGGGCGGGACCTGCTGGTAATTTGAGAGGGACAACAGCTGTGCCGGTCCTCATGGGGCCACAAGTGTCTGGGAGAGGAGTGCTCCCCGCAGCCCGCCCGTCGCCTGGGCGCGGCAACTGGTCAAGAAGGAAGCGTACAGAGGGTCATCAACTCAGCGCGTGCAGAAGCCTGGCTATTTCCGTACTTGCCAACTTGCTCCAAATTGAAATCATCTAGAAAAATCACAGCACACATTGAGGGATTCCCCCCCCCCCACAGTTCTGTAGATTATGGTTGTCATTTCTGCCTTTGGAGGAAGAGCACAGGGTAGTGCACGAGCTTCAGTGGGTGGAGTCACAGACCTGCCTAAATATAGCACCGTTGTCTGCTGGCGAGGCTGCGAGGAGGGGACACGGGTGGCCCTACATGGGAGTGCTCTTCCTCTGCCAACCTCCCTCGGGCCGAGTGCTCCATTCGGTTAAGCTCCGGATCAAATTTAGCCTGTTTGGTGTGCGTGCGTGTGGGAGTTTCTGTGAATGTGGAGCTTCTAAGGTTATGCGCCACTTGATACGGGGTTTAGAAGGCGTGGGATCTGTGGTGCTGGCTCTCAAGGCCGGCCGCTGTGTTGTTAGTGCAGAGAGAGCCTTGTCCTCCAGGACTTGCCCGCGGCCAAGCTGCTCAATCTGGGCGTCTCTCTGACCCGTCCCACGTGGGCACACAGTGATCGGTAACTAACACGAAACCCACCTGTTCCATGATTCGGACAAGGGCATCCGCTCTCACCTTCCGGGTTCCTCAGAGGCAGCTTTGGAATATGGCTGGGAGTCCTGAACCCACGTGGAGAGCCCAGGGAGGGGGAGCCATCCGTGTACCCACCTGTGACTGTCTGTCCCCTGATCACTCCTCCCGAATCAGTCTTGTGCTTGGTGTGTTCACCGGAGATCACAGGCTGGGTTTCCATAGCAATCTGAGAAGGGTGGCATCTCCATCTGGCCGTGCAGGAACTGCAGCAGAGAGAGAACATCCGTCCTTTGTCCAACAGCCCATCCGTCTGTCCACTGTCTGTTTGTCCATGCCTGTTACTGGTTAGTGGTCACATGCATGTAGATCACTGAGGTCAGTTAGTCGGGGCCACGGAATGTTTTTGTTTATTTATTTATTTAATAAGTTTATTTACTTATTTTGAGAGAGAGAGACAGGCAGAGAGAGAGAGAGAGAATCCCAAGCAGGCTCTGCTAGCACGGCTAGCACAGAGCCCGACGTGGGGCTCGAACTTACCAACTGTGAGATCATGACCTGAGCTGAAATCAGGAGCCAGACGCTCAACCGACTGAGCCACCCAGGCGCCCCAAATCTTTTTTTTTTTAACTTAAGGATGATTTCCCTACAGAAGAAGAAAAGACCACATATAAAGTACAAAAATGATAATATTTTTAATAAAGAAGGAAAATATTTGAAGAAA
The DNA here is from genome assembly GCA_004023785.1 of Mungos mungo. Taxonomy (NCBI): domain Eukaryota; kingdom Metazoa; phylum Chordata; class Mammalia; order Carnivora; family Herpestidae; genus Mungos; species Mungos mungo. The sequence continues at coordinate 26,299 of PISW01008945.1, forward strand.
AAAATCCTTTCACTCATGCACCTTCCAAAATTAAAAATGTAACCAAAACCTATATTTGGAAAAAAAATTGTTTTAAATAGTTTCTCAAATTTCTTCATCTTTTATATCTTGTACAGAGAATCCCGTGTGCACTCATGGGGGTTTCCCAGATTCTAACATTGGCTCTGCTGTTCTTTCTCTTTCTCCCGCTTAAATTCACATGTGGAGGTTTACACACACACACACACACACACACACACACACACACACACACTCTGTCTCCAAGCAGGACATGCACTGGGCTCACGCCCATGCCTTCCAGCCTCATGGGCAGTGTGTCCATCCGGACTGCACTTCCAGTACCCGAAGTTCGCTGAGCCAGCCAACATCATCTAAGTCAGCACTGTTTTGAGAAAAGAGAAGGAGAAGGAAGGAAGAGTTCCTTTTAAAGAAGCAATGAAAATTGTACCCATAAATGAAGACTCGGGGCGTGGTAGAAATTTTCTTTCAGGGGGCGCCTGGGTGGCTCAGTCAGTTAAACATCTGACCTCAGCTCAGGTCATGATCTCACAGTTCCTGGGATCGAGCCCTGCATTGGGCGCTGCGCTGACAACTCAGACCCTGCTTGGGATTCTCTCTCTCTCTGCCCCTTCCCTGCTCATGCTTATTTGCCATCTCTCTCTCAATAACTAAATAAACTTAAAAAATTAAGAAAAAAGAAATTTCCTTTGGGATTTTAGAATTTTAGGAGGTAGAAACAGTTATATTGAAAATAAATATTTTGTTTCCATAATGTTAAAAAACGTAATAATATCTCTATTGGGATGTAATTCACACAGCATGCCATTTCCTTGCATTTTTAAGACCCAAGGAGACTCTGGACAATTTCAGCCTAGAGACGTGCATTGTTAGCTCAGTGACTGGCCCTTCCCTCACCAATGTCCTTAGGGGGCGGGGGGCTTCACAGTCTCTTCTCGTGGGGATCTGACCAACGCCATTCTCTGGGGAGTCCTATTGAGGGGGTCAGGGGCGGGGTCTTGGGCTACATGTGCTGGCTGGGCCAGGACCACGTGTCCCTGAATGTGGGGCTGGGGAGCCACAAGCTCCAAGCTGAGGGAAACAGTCTGGGCAGATCTTGGAGGTGGGAGGCACGAGGCCTCACAAGTGCAGACCTGGCAGTGGTTGGCTTCACCCGAGGTTCGCTTGGATCACAGAGCACCCCTGGGGACAGAGATAGCCTTGCCTATGAGCCTCGGCCACAGGGAGCCTGTCCTAACATGCCCTGTGGTCCAGGCCCTGGTGGCTTTCCCTACAAAGGTCGATGGGTTCACGTCTGCCACAGGCCTCACTGTCAGGGTATGGTCACTGCTGGTAGATGGGGTCCATGACCTCGGAGCTACACCAGTCACTCACCCTCTACCCCATCATGGGACTCCTACCTGGCCAGCCTTACGCTTTCCTTATGCATCTCTGATGACCCTTTCCCACTGCCTGCTGCAGACCAGACTCTCAAGGGCCAGGACCCTTCCCCAATGGCCAATGGGCACTTTCACTCCAGCACCTGCCTCTGGGGACACCAGCTTAGAAGCCGTGACAGCGCCCCATATCATAGGCTTGCAATGGCCCCAATGACTCGTGCTGGCCATGCAGCCTGGGACCTGCAGGTCCTCTTTGGCTTCCTCAGGGTTCCTGCTTGCCTGTAACCAAAAGGAGGTGCGTGCATCTTCTGCGCCTGGAGCCTGAGTGCACATCTTCATTTACAAGTTCCTGAGGGGGTTTGTGTCTTCAAAGACGTCCCCCCCTCACCACAGTGTTTAGAGCAGCAGCTTTTGTCTGGAGAAGCCAGAGAGCGTTCCCCAGGAAAAAGAACTGAGCTCAGAACCACCAAAGAGCAAATAAGGGCATGATATTATTATTTATTAAAGCGCAGAAACCCACAAAACCCTAGCTGGGCAGAGGTCTTCAAAGACACATGTCGGAAAAAGTGGAGACAGTTGCTTTTTGATTTTCCACTGTGAGGCAACAGCTGGAACTTCTGACCTTCTGGATGATTCTCTGTGGAGCCGCCCCCAGGAATTCAGAGGGCTCCGGGTGGGGGAGGCGCCCCCCTCCCTCCCCGGGGACTCCGGGTCCCCACAGCCTGGACCTCTGTATATCTTCAAGTTGTCCATGTGACAGCAGCAGCAGATGGTTGGGGACATCTGTGTCCCTGCCACAGTGTCTCCCAGGCCTCGGCCCACCCGTCGGCTCCTGGATGGTGGAGGGGGGAGCGTCCTTTCTGGTTTTCTTTGGGCGTTTCCTCGCTTAGAGGCGGGCCTCCCTTCCCTGCTGGAGCCTCAACCCCCTACCCCCCTCCCACCCCACAGATGGGCTCTGGCAAGTGAGGGCCCCCTTCAGCATGGTGGAGGGGGGCGGGGGCTGCAGGGCCAGAACACCACAGCAGCCCCTGTCCTGCTGGACATGGCTGTGTGACCCAGATCTGGAAGCGAGGTTCCAAAATCTCATTGTAAAAGGGCACTGAGCCTGGACACTCAGGACTTCCCCCCAATGTCACATAGCAGTATTGGTAGAGAGAAACACGGGGACGCTCCAGAAGAGCTCTGGGCTTCAGGATTTGGAGACAGATCTTGTCCCCTCATATCCCTAATGTCCCACCAGCCTGTCCCTGCCACTGGTAGAAGCCTGGGTCCTGGGGCAGATCTCTTTGCAGTCAGCCCCTCTCTCCCTCTGGGGGCTGGCCCCGGTCTCCCTGTAGCTCGGTTGCATACTGTCTCACTGGCTTCCCCCCTACCACTGTCCTGGGTCCCTTGGCTTTCCCCATCGCCCTCCTGCCTCACTTCTCACTGCTCTGGTGCCCAGGGAGCAGGACATTCCAGGCCATAGAGAGCTGAAGAACAGAGCCAGATTGTTTTGACTTTAATTTGATTAATATCGGTGTTTCCCACTTCAGACAAAACCAGTGCCTATAAAATGCAGAACTGAGGCATCTGGGCAGTCCTGTTTATTAAGCGTCCAGCTTCAGCTCAGGTCATGGTCTCATGGTTCGTGGGTTTGAGCCCCACATCAGGCTCTGTGCTGACAGCTCAGAGCCTAGAGCCTGCTTCAGATTCTGTGTCCCAATCTCTCTGCCCCTCCCCTACTCACACTTGGTCTCTCTCTGTCTCTCAAAAGTAAATAAACATTTAAAAGGTTAAAAAAAATTTTTTTTAAATAATAAAACACAGAGCTGAAAGTCCAGTCGAATTATTTGTGCCAGAGAAAAATTCATTCTTATAAAAGTATCTCAGAAGTCCCTTCAAAACCAGATGTGAGGGCCGCCTGGGCGGCTCAGTTGGTTAAGCGTCCGGCTTTGGCTCAGGTCATGATATCACAATTCATGCGTTCGAGCCCCACGTTGGGCTCTGTGCTGACAGCTAGCTCAGAGCCTGGGGCCTGCTTCGGATTCTGTATCTTCCTCTCTCTCTGACCTTCCCCTGCTCAAGCTGTCTCTGTCTCTCAAAATTTAAAAAAAAAAAAAACAAACAAACCCAGACGTGAGGGTAGCAGCAGTGACCACAGACAAGAAGGGGAATAGTGGAGGTTCCTGCAAAGGTGCACCAGGCCGGCTGTGGCCAGCTTTGGGATGTGGGGACAAGGAGGGGCCATTGGAATTGAGTGATGCTTGTTGCCTAGCAGATGGTCAGGATGGTGATGACCTTGTAGGCAGAGGTGTGGATTTGGGAGAGGAGATGTGGAAACAGGCTGGTGTGAGTTTGAGTAGGCGGGGGTGGGGAAGGGGGAATGCCTGACAGACGTGCAGTAGGTGATGGGGACCCTGAGCAGGAGAGGGGGTGCCCCAGCCTGAGGCCCAGGCTGCATTTGGGAAGGAGGCAGAGTCAGGCCGGGCCCCATCTGATACAAGGAGAGGGGTGTGGCTGGGAGACCAGAACACGGACCTCGGGGAGACCACCCTTAATGGGCATGGACATCACATTGCTGCTGGTGCAGCCAGCCACACCAGAGAACAGACGGCTGGGTGGGTACCTGAGCCTGGGAGTGGTTTGGTGACATTTTAAATATAAATACCTCAAATAAGTTGTAGGACGTGTGAGAATTCTAAAACCACTGCAGTGTCTAAGTATTTTTGGAATTGTGTGTGATGAGTGAAATATTTAGGCAAGTTAACTGTTTTCAGATAGGTAAAATTAGTTTGTCTGGTGAAACTTAGTGTTTGTTTTTAGAGTCCTGACTTTAAATGCCAAATAAATCCGGTCACTATAAATATTCCAGGAATGGGCCACCCCGGGCACTTGGGAGGCAAGAGTTGCCTGCAAGGCTAGTTTTTCTTCCCAAGGCAGAAGCTACGTGCGGGAAGGTAAGTCCACCGTGGCACCTGCTTATCTGCTCTCTTGAATGGTGTTTTCAGGAACCTCAGTTTCTTTATTGGTAAGTGGGGATTGTAAGTGGAAGTGCCTGCCGGATCGCCCCAAGCATTTTTGCGACAAGCTAGAACGCAGAATGGAAATCCACAGCCTATCTATACAGCTCTATGTTTTGAGGCTGCTTCACAGGCGAGGATGACTTGACTTGTAGTCCTGGGAGAGAGAACTCGGGGATTTGCGGGGTTGTTCCTGACTGTGCTTAGTCTCAGGAATCTGGACTTTCCTGTTAAAGGTTCCACATTTAAATGAATTATTTTTCTTACACAGCCCACGGTGGAGTGTTAAATAGCAAAACTGTCTATAGTTCTCATAATGCTAAATGTCTTTATATATATATATATATTTTTTTTTTGAGAGAGAGAGAGAGAGAGAAAGAGTGAGTGAGTGGGGGGCAGAGAAAGAGAGAGAGAGAGAGAGAATCCTGACTCAGGGCTTGGACTCATGAACTGTGAGACCATGGCTGAGCTGCCCAGGAGCCCCTGTTTAATGTCTTTTGGCTCTGGCTTCTCTGGGGTCAAATCACAGAGTGGTTGAGTCAGGCTGCCTGTGGTTGAAGGTTCTCATACCTGTGCGGCTCCATCAGCTGTGTGGTGGGGGACATTATAAGGGACATCCTGTGAAATATCCTGTGAGACATTGTCACACGTGAACAGCAGGGAGCGTGGGGCAGCGAGCATAGGACGGCAAAAACCATTCCTCTGGCCTGGGTGGGATTGAGGATGGGCCACGTAGTCACACACCTTAGTTCAACAGGCTGAGTGTTTTTACAAAATGCATTTACATGTCTCTGCAATCCTTTAGTGCCCACACACCCAGGAGACATTGCCCATGGCTTTCAGTTGCAGATTCCCTAAAAAGCCAACCAAGAATTTTAAAAGAATTTTGATACAATCTGAGTGCAGGACCTTCCTCCTATTCCGTTGTCTTTCCTTCACCCAAGTAAACATTCATTCATTCATCTTAACCACTGCCCTTGTTTTTAAATGTGTAATCATCCTGTTCTTTCTCTTTACGCCCATTCTGTTCTGTAACATTCTATTTAAGTGTCATGATTACAGTTACCCACTGCAGGCATAAACAGTTTGGGAATAACACAGTGGCCTCTTGGGAAGAAAATCCTCAGACTGGTGGGAGCCGCAGAGATCCACCTTACCAGCCAGCCGCCCCCCAAGGCTCAGTTTGTGCGTTTTCCAGAAAGGATTGAGCCAAGTGTAGAATGAGATAGTGTGCAGAGAGTGAGGGTGTGAAGGTGATGGTTCAGCTTCTGGGGGGTCTGTGTGCCAGGCAAGGATTTCTGAATCATCGTACGGGTGGGGAGTCTGCCCACTTTTCAGTAAAGGTCTGGTTGGCAGGTATTTCCTGCCCTGTGGGTTGTGTGTCCCTGTGGGGAACCCCCAAATCTGCCATCATTTGGCAAAAGCAGCCTCAGACCTTATGCAATTGAATGGGCTTGGCTGGATTCCAATAAAGCTTTATTGATGGACAGTGAAATGTGCATTTCATGTGAGTCCATGAGTCATGAACTATAATTTCGCTTGTGCTTTGTCCCCTCAACCATTTTCAAATTGTAAAAACTGTTCCTAGCTTGCTGGCCACACAAAAACACCATGGATGGGAGCTTGCAGATAATGCGTTGTACACCACGTGTTCCAACCAGAAAAATCAAGAGAATCCACTCTTCATGCCTACCTTACTTGGGCTTGATCCTGGGCACCTTAATCTTAGTCTATACCTTTTAAGTACTAGGTGTAAGTATACAGAAAATATGTTGAGGTTAGTTGAGTAGGTGGGACCTATAATCAAAAGCGGTTGTTCTCTCTCCTTGGCTCTTGCTGCCCTGTGGTCAGCTTACACCAGTGGTCCTCAGACTCGCTCAGCGTCAACCAGCATGCTTTGTAAATGTTCAAGAATCAGAGTCTACTAGGAAATCACCAGAAGCCCTCCAGGTGGCTCTTTTATATACCAAAGCTTGTGAACCAGGGCACTGACCCCCGGGACGTGTACCAGGTCTGCTGGGTCATCCCGTGAGGGCTCCCAGGTGTAGGATTTTGTGTAGCCCACAAAGGATGAATATGGTTCGGGCGGCCATAAGGAAGCACGTCCACGTTCCTTAACTAAGGAGCTCCCATAGCATCTCTACAAAAATAATTAAAATTAACAAAAATTAATAAGACATCAGTACTATGTCTTGGGAACACACATACGCACTTGCAGATTTCTGAAGTGTGATATTCTTGCATGTGCATGTGCGACGTGCGCATATGTTTAAGTTGAATGACAAAATCTATTTTAGGCACATAGTAGATGTAAGGAAATGGCCATCAAATCAACATGGAGGAAAAGACGTTTTCAGATGTAAAATTCATGTCTCTCTTTCCCTAGAGAGAGTGTCTTATTTTATTTTTTTATTTTTTTAATGTTTTATTTATTTTTGCGAGAGAGAGACAGCATGAGCAGGGGAGGGGCAGAGAGGGAGGGAGACACAGAATCTGAAGACAGGCTCCAGGCTCTGAGCTAGCTGTCAGCACAGAGCCCGATGCGGGGCTCGAACCTTGAACCATGAGATCATGACCTGAGCTGAAGTTGGACTCTTAACTGGCTGAGCCACCCAGGCGCCCCAAGAGTCTCTTATTAAACTCCAGTCTCAGGATAGGATCTGACCACAGTTGCTACACTTATGTCGCTATGTTACTTCTCCTGTGACTATTCGAGACTGTGTTATCTCTGTTTAACTAAGAGCATTGTCTCTTTTTAAAACGAGTCGAGTGTCAGCCCTCCGCCAGATGGTTTTGTCTGCTGCCAAAGTGCACACAGTTCCCCGGGGGCCTATCTTCCCCCACAAGGCTCCGGAGAACAGTGCCTGGCACACAGTAGGCACATAATAAACATGTGACTGAATGAGTGTATTGAGGAAATGCAGGACTCTAACCAAGAATCGGCGTCTTTGGAGGAAACCTTGTTTTGAAGTCTTTCTTGAACGGAACCGGTGCTATTCACCACATCACAGCTGGTGCTGGCTCTGAGTTTTGTGGCGTTTGGGCTGCATAAAGGAACCTTTCGAGAGTAAATGTTTTCTCTTCCCCTCTTCCTAAAGGGGTGCATTTTATTTGGTTCCAACTCAGCCGTGTGCTCAGATGGGTGTCCAGAGTCAGCTGCTGTCCACAGGTTATGCTTGGCAGGAAGTGTTTCTAAGACAACACAAGTACCTTCAAACCCAAGTCCATTTGAGAGGGTGTAAAAATAGACTTCAGATGGAAATGTGCCTGTTGGAGACATTCGGGTTTCTCTTTTCCTAATTTGCTGACTTAATCATAGGGCAGAGGGGGACCAGAAGCTGCACACACAGAGGGCTTCTAATGAACTGCTGTCCTCTGTGAGTAGAATGGTCAACCAGCTTCGGATATTTGTTGGTGCTTGATTCTGCCACATCTTCAATTGGGGTGACAGAGCCTCTCTTGTTTCTTGACCAAAGATTCTTTTTTGGGAGGATCCATATAACTCTGAACATCCATTTTCTTTTATGAGACTGACGCACTATCTACTGCACTAACGAGGCACCTTATCCATTTTCTTTTATAAAAAATTTTTTAAAGTTTATTTATTTTTGAGAGAGACAGACAGAGCAGGGGAGGGACAGAGAGAAGGAAAGAGAGACTCCCAAGAATGTTCCATGCCATCAGTGTGGATCTGGACACAGGTCTTGAACCCACAAACCGTGAGATCCTGACCTGAGCTGAAATCAAGAGTCAGACACTCAACTAACTGAGGCCCCCCCGTACCCCCACAAACATCAGTTTTCTAATTGAAAAGCCAAGCAAAGTGTCTATAAAGAAACTATAAAATAGTCATTCCCCTTCTTGACTCTAGCCTTCGCAAAATCAAGGGTTATTGTGATGAACCACAGGCCTGGTTGGATTTGCTTTGGTTTGAGCTGAGGGCTATCTGTCCAGCTGGAGGAAGCCAAGAAGGAGAGGAAGGGCGGAGGTCTGGGGAGGGAAGCCAGGACCCCAGAGCCTGCCCCTGTCCTGCCCCATGCAGGCCTACAGGTACTGGTGGGTTCTGATGTACCTGTCCAGATCCACATGCATGCTCTGCCCTCTGGCCCGACTGGTCAGACAGGAGACCCATGTGGTGGCCTTGTCCCTTGTGTCACATATGAGCACATCAAGACAATCCTGGGCCTCTCTCCAGTGCCAAGCATCTCTCTCCTCCTGTCCTGAGGTCACTGAAGTGTGACTTGACTTAGGACCCAGTTGCTGTGAGGATAAACTCATCTGGAAAGGGACCATAAACATTGGCTTTAGAGGACAGGCAGCAAGTGACAGTGAGCAGCTGGCACAGAGCAGTCAGCAGCTGGGCCCCTGTGACTTTACATCCCTGCCTCCCTGCGCCTCCCTCTTGCTTCCCCAGTACTGCATGAGCTACAAAAGGGTCAGCACAGAAACTCAGGCTCTCTTTTCCAGGGAACCTGATTAAGACTCTCCATGTTATAACTACTTGTCTGTAACACCTGCTTTGCAAAAATGTGAAGATCAAATAATTGAGTGAACAATTACCACTTGGGGTATTATTATTTCTATTTTTTTAATTTATTAAAAAATTTTTTTAGTGTTTATTTATTTTTGAGACAGAGAGAGACAGAACATGAGCAGGGCAGGGGCAGAGAGAGAGGGAGACAGAATCTGAAGCAGGTTCCAGGCTCTGAGCTGTCAGCACAGAGCCCGACACAGGGCTTGAACTCATGAACTGCGAGATCATGACCTGAATGAAGTCAGATGCCCAACTAACTGAGCCACCCAGGTGCCCCTATATATTTATTTTGAGAGAGAGAGAGAGAGAGAGAGAGAGAGAGAGAGAGATTTCCAAGCAGGTTCTGTACTGTCAACTCAGAGCCCGACACCAGGCTCGAACACACGAATGGTAAGAGCATGACCTGAGCTGAAACCAGGAGTCAGATGCTCAACCAACTAAGCCACCCAGGTGCCCCTGGGTTTTATTATTTCTCATCATCATGTGAAAGTGTGGGTGAAGGACTATCTTTGGGAAGGATAGGAGTTCAATACATGCTCCGCTATTATGAGTGGAACGGTTAGCGAGAGGTTTACACACTAAGAGGTCAGACTCCTATGTATAGGGATTGGCATTGTTAAGCTGGAGAAATAACAGTGGCTTCAAATTTTATTTACTGAAAAATCAAACTGAGGTCAAGGAGATACATTTTTATGGTGAAGGTTCTCTGTCAAATGCTGACGAGTGTGTGGCCTCTGTGTTCGTGTGCAGGGAGAATTAGGCAGATGGAGGTGTTTGAAAAGTGTGAAGTGTCTTTAAGAAAAGTTCTGGGTTTATCACAAGCCTTTCCAAAAATTTCGACCGCTGGACGGTTTCACATGCTTTTTTGTCTGTAATCTCATTACCTTAGCTCTGTGATAAATCTCAAGTTAAAAGTAAGCAGCGATGGAATCTGGATGTTGAAATGATAATGAAGACGGGCTCCCTTTGCCAATTTGCCTTTGGATTCCTCCTGAGACAGCTAAGCTGTGTATCTGAGTAAAAATGTTAATCTCTTGGGTTAGGTGTCCTGAAATCTCTTCATTCTTTCCTTCTGTGAGCCATGGAGGCGGCCTGAACACATAGCATGGTATTTGTACTGATGTACTTTCCCCATCTCTCACCTTGTCATTTAAAATAGCCAGTCAGGGGGTGCCTGGGTGGCTCAGTCCATTAAGCGACTCGGCTCAGGTCATTATCTCGCAGTTCATGGGTTCGAGCCCTGCGTCAGGCTCTGAGCTATCAGCACAGAGCCTGGAGCCTGCTTCTGATTCTGCATCTCCCTCTCTCTCCCCCTCCCCCGCCCTTACTCACTTGCTCTCTCTCTCTCAAAAAATAAGTATTTAAAAAACTTTTCATAGCCAGTTGATGTTTAAAGCAAAACAAACAAAAACCCCATTTTCTTGTATTTTGGTTTCCATCCAGAAAATGAAATCCTGTATCACTCTGCAATTCATTTGCCCACATACAAGGTTGTTTTCCGCAAAATGAGGGTGTGTTAGCAGTGTGCACCCCTAGTTACATTAGTTACATACAAAGTCAAAGTTTGTCTTCGTATCGAATTAATATTATTAAGTATTGTGGTAGATGATTCCGGACAGGGATATGAATACGTACTATGTAATCCCCTTTGGGGAACCGGGAAACCTCCACGCACCGAGGCACGTTTGACTCTGACCCGTGTTATACACTCCGAGGCGTGTTCTCAGGCAGAGGAGACATCTCTTGACGGCTGCCGGTTTGGGATGGGTTGGTGAATGCACAGTCTCTCACATGGCAAAACACCTGCTAATCACGTGGACAGCCGACCCACGTGACTTGAAACTCCCGCTGGGAAGCACGGAGCCGTGCCATGGTGATCACAGACGGGTGGCTGACTGCGGAGGCTGTGGGTGGACCACAGGCTCCTGTCCCTGGAGCACCGAGAGCCAGGTCCAGGGGCCATGGCTGGGTGCCTTTGGCTGAATGGCTTTCTCTCCCCTGCACCGACTGCTTCCTCCCTGTCTGAGGACGTGCGTTTGGATCTTGGGACTGAGCTGGGTTTTGTACCTGGAGCTGGAAAGTAAACTGATTTGCCTCCTCCTTCTCGGATCCCATGGGACATTCGACCTCGGCTGTGCCTATCCGGCCTGTCTGGTGATCCTTCTGTCCTGACCCTCACAGCCACCAGCTGTGCTTGCCACCTGCCCTGGGGGTTTCCCAGTGCACTGGGGTATGCAGCCTCTGCTCTGGGGCTGTGCTCTTTGGGCCAGGTCCTTGGGTCTCCTCTGTCTACAGAGCTACTTGACCCTTGATCCCTCCTGCCCCCGACTTCCTAGTGAGAGTGCAAACCCCACTAGCCACAGATAACCCCCATTAAGCTGAAATGGCGAGCATGGGACTGCCTGGTGGGGGGTGGGGGGAGGACACAGAGAAGTGTAAGAGCTTCCTGAACGCTTTGTAGATGACCCACGTCTGGATTCCTGAGCAGGCATTACAAGGGCTGCCATCACTGGAAAGTGTTGGGCCGCTTTCCCTGCCTTCCCTCAGGGACTTCACATCAGGAGCAAAGGCTGTGAGCAGTCTTCCCTGCACCCCGGAACTGGGAGGAAGGTAGCATCTGGTGTCCAGGGCCACTTCCATCCTCTCACCTAAAAATTCGCATTTACAGGGACACCTGGAGGGCTCAGTCAGTTAAACATCGACTTCAGCTCCGATCATGGTCTCGCAGTTTGTGAGCTCCAGGCCCACGTTGGGCTCTGTGGGCTCTGCTGGGACATAGCCTGCTTGGGATTCTCTCTCTCCCTCTCTCTACCCCTTCCCTCTGCCCCGACTTGCACTCTCTTTCTCTGTCTCAAAATAAATCAACTTAAAAAAAAAAAAGCATTTGCATATGGGACTTTCAATACAGTTATTCACATGAAATTTAATTTTGCAAGTGCGGGCGTGCATGCACACACACACACACACACACACACCCTGTATCTATTTATTTACCTATCTGTCTGAGGGACTTGATAACAGGCCCTCCGCAGTCCCCACCACCTCCCACTGTCGGAGTGCTCCGGATGTTACAAGACTAATGTACAGGTAAACGCATTTGGTTTGTTTTGCTTCAAGCTTTGTGGAAGACTTTATTATTATTATTATTATTATTATTATTATTATTATTATTATTTATCACTATTTCTTATTATTTGAATAGTGACGTAAAACAGCTACCTTTACACACAGTGTCCTCATTTCTTTGTGCGGCTCATAGGATCGCCCCCTACCCCAACCCACCAGTGTCTGCATCAGGGTCTATTTACACAGCCTCGACGGATGGACGGACGTACGTGGTGATGTACCTGTGTCCCTGTGATGAGCAGCTCCTGGCAGGACTCCTCTTGCGTCCGGCCTCCCCGGCCCCATGGTTCATCTGGTGGTTCTGGGAACCTGGGGAGACTGCAGTCTGGACCGGGAACTCATCTTGTGGTGGTCAGGCTTGCACAGACGTGGACCGGGTTCCTGGCTCTGCTCCCTCCTAGTCACGTTGCCATTGGACAGTCACTTAAAGGAGAAGTTGGGGGTGATAGTCCCTCCCTTGTGTGCTGCATTGTCACCAGAATTACGGAGACGCTGTGTGGGGACGCTCGCTCCCAGTCACCCTGTCCCCTTTCCCGTGTTTGCAGGGGAAGAGTCCTCCTTCAGTCACACTGCTTTGTTGAGGGGATCCTTGCGAAATGTCTGGCAGTTGCATGGATGACATTAGGATTGTGTCACAGTCAGCAGCAGGTCCAACCAAACCGGTCTGGCAGGTTCCCTCTCCCAGCCAGAAGCCCTTGAACCTGCAGGGCTGGGACCAGAACCTGCCCCTGAGCGTGCAGGCAAACCCTAGGAATCCCCCAAGCCCCCAAAAGGGCTGGAAAGCACCAAGGCATGGACCCCAATTTAGCACTAGAGTGGAACCCTCTAGCACTGGGTTGGCTGAACAAAAAAGGTTTTTCTTCTTGTCCCTGAGGAAGTTACAGACTCCATTATGAATAGTTTGTCGCCGCTCCCTAGTCCTTAATCCCTAAATCCCCAGGTAGTCGGTGAACGTGCAAGTCTCAGCTCATGACCAATCTGAGATGCTGTGTAGGGTGGCCGGCTGGGCCGCTCGGTGGTTGGGGGTGCTCTGCTCTCCATGGGGATCCATGGATCTCCAGCAGGTGGGATCCAACCCGAGATTGCAGGGGAGAACTTGGAGATCCACCCTGCCCCCCACCACCTCCTTAGATGGTAAACTGACTCCATGACATAGTACAGAATTCAGGCAGCTGAATCTTGGCCGTGGGTTAGAAGGCTCAGGTGGGGAGGGTACTGGGGCGCGGGGGAAGGAGGTGTGTCCATCTGAGTCCTCACACCCCACCCCCACCCCCACCCCACAGCTTCTGGAGGCTGTGTAGACACGTCACTGTGGTCTCCATCCTCCCTGTGTGGGGAGGTCCAATGTCCCCCCAAACACAGTTCTCCTGTTCCTGCCTAAGGCCCCCCACTTCATGCTGCTGGCAAAATTAATGTTTTTAATGTTTATTTATGGAGAGAGAAAGAGTACATGTGGGGGAGGGGCAGAGAGAGAAGCAGAGAGAGCAAGCAAGAGAGGGAGAGACAGAGAATCCCAGAGGATCAGCACTGTCAACAGAGTGCCTGACGCAGGGCTCGAACTCATGAACCGTGAGATCATGACCTGAGCTGAAACCAAGAGTCGAACACTTAACTGCCTGAGCCATGCAGGCACCCCCTGAAAAATAATTTTTGAAATGTATTTCGATCCCTTTGCTTAAAAAGCCAAGCCATCTGCTCCCCAGTTCTGTGATGGTGCAGCCCGTGCATCTTCCCAAAGCCCGGGGCAGGAACACTTTCTTTGTCTTCTTCCCAAAGGGAGAGACACTATCTCCTGTCATCTTGTGTCCCTGGACGTGGCGCTAGGCAGGATGCCTCCCAGACTCTCGTTAATGTGCTGATAAAAGGACATCTGAATGTGCTTTTACCACTTACATTATGTTGCTTCTTCGTTTTCCACCTTTTGTGTGACAGTGAGTACTAGACAGTCTGGGTCACCCTGCTCGTGGGTGCACAGGCGCGGGACTGGACGGCCTGCCCCGTTTGCCCTGGTCCAGGAGACGGGACCCAGCCCAGCCCTTTGTGACTGAGACTTTCTTCATTGGCCTAGACTCACTCCTCAAGTTCAGAGGTCCTTTCCCACACATACACCCCACCCCACCCCACTTGATGTCCCCACAGTCCTGATTTCACTGGCTCTGTCCTCCATGCATGACTTTCGATGACTATCTCTTTGTGGAACCTCCTGTCTGGCCTCCTTGGACCAGGACCTATTCATTCATCCATTTAATAGATACTTATTGTGGACATATTATTCATCGACGTTTCATACCTGGGAATATAGGCATTAACATACGCATTGTGTTCCAGTGAGGGAGACAGAGGAAATACTTACACATGTAATTTCAGGCTGGTATTTCTGGTGCACTCTCTGGGAAGCTTCTTGGAGGAGATGTCTTTGTTCCCAGAGGAGTGGGCCGGGCCATGGTGTGAGATGGCATGTGCAGATGTCCTGGGGTGGGGCTGAGCTTGGCATGCCTGTGGAGTAGGAAGGCAGTCCATGTGGTTGGAGGAGCCAAGCTTCGGGGGAGTGGCAGGAGGGAAGGTGGGGAGAGCCGGCCTGTGGAAATGGGTGTGAATCTTTTCCAAAGGTTACAGGATGCTCTCAGAAGGTTCTGGGCCACGGCAGGATGTGTTCTAAACCCACTCTCTTCACACCTTCAGGGGTGTCATGGCCAGATACAGACACCACCGTGTTATTATTGCTCTTCCTGGAGCCCTCCACGGGTTTCCTGTCACAACAAGGATGACGCCCAGACGTCCAGCTGTGACTTCTCCTCAACCTCAGTTCCTCACATGGCCCTGGCTCTACGTGTCTTCACCTCTGAGTAATACCCTATCCCACTCTTTTTTTTAACTTTTTTTAAATGTTTGTTTTTGAAAGAGAGAGACAGAACATGAGCTGGGGAGGGGCAGAGAGAGAGAGAGAGGAAGTCACAGAACCTGAAACAGGTTCCAGGCTCTGAGCTGTCAGCACAGAGCCCGATGCAGGGCTCAAACTCACAGACTCTGAGATCGTGACATGGGCTGAAGTTGGACGCCCAACTAACTAAGCCACGCAGGCACTCCTTTTTAGAAGAAAATTTTAACTGAATGTTTTACTTACACATTTTATAGATAGATGTACATTTTATAGGTTTGTCTGTAGTAATCCCAGAGTAAATACCATGTCCTCAAATGAAAGCATGTGCAACTGAACTATTAAGTTTGGAGGCTCCCCTTGCTTGTGAAGAATCTAGCTGTGCATATTTCTTGGACATATTCTGGGTGTACCGAATTCATTGCCATGTCACAAAACACTGGAAGGGCTTTAGAGTTCAGCACGTGCACCTGCTGTGTCCAATCCCTCTGCTTCCTTTAGATGCGCCATGTTTTATCCTCAATCAGCCAACCAAGAAGGTAGTTGCATATTTGACCGGACTGTGTGGACCCTGCATGGAATTGAGCCTTGCTTGGTGTGATATTGCTGGTTTTATTGGAGGGAGGGGGAAGCAGCTATTGGAAAACTGTTACTATATTTTTTTGTGTTTCAGCACCTCCATTAGGGACATAATTCGCTATTTAACATCGTATCCTCTCGTGTTTGGGGGCATTGACTTCTTTCATCTTGGGACACTGGAATCTGGCTAGGCTTCCTGTCTTTACCGTAACCATTGGGGAGCCCAGAGGCTTGGCTTGCTGCTGTGGGAGCTGAAGGCAGGCAGAGTCATGTGCTCCACTTACCCTGGTTTTTGTTCTGTGCCTTATTCCCTCCTAAAATCTTGTCTGTTATATTCAGTATAATGAGTGAGCAGGGCACAGGTTTGGTACGTAACGATCTCATGTCTCTGAAAAGCACTGCTTTCTCACGGCAAACCATAACTTAGGCAAACAGGATGTGGGACAGCGAATACCTTTGAGTTCAACAAAGTAATAAAACTCCTCACGAGCACGCCTGCCACCGCTTTACCAGTTCGCGACCTTTGTCGAGCCTCATGGCCTCTGTGAGCTTTCATTTCCTCACGAGTGGATGGCGAGGACGGTGCGGACCCCAGGGGGTCGCTGTGGGTGCAGAACATGCTGGAAGCAATGGGACACATGGACAGTAGGCACGTGGAGGGTCTGACAGGATGACAGGAGGGTTGAAAGTGAGTACTGATTCCCAGAGATGCCGTTGCTAGTGGGCCAGACTCCCCGATGGCCCTTTCCACAGGACGCTGACCTCCAAATAGAAACACAGAGGGTCGCTGGTGCGATCGCTGTCTCTATGACGCTCTAAACTGGGGGACTGGCTGTGAGTCATTGTGTGTGCTCTCAAAGGCCCCAGCCAGGCGCTTTTCCAAGGCACAGAGCCTTGCTTGTGGTCCTGCGAGTTCGCTTTCAAAAGGTCCTGAGAAAACGCACGACTGGAGGCAGTTACGGGCCGGATTTTTTGTGTCCCAGCCCTTATCCGCAGATTGAGAATGCTGCATTTTCTCCATCGGGGAAGGTGCTCGGGGAGATAGAAAGAGGGAGCCGGTTACGATGGCTGGCGTTTGACCGCCGAGGCCTGGGAACACTCCTGTCCCTGGGCCTGGGGCTGCCCACACGGTGGCCACCACCCCACCATGCCACCTGACAGCCCGGGCTTCTGTGCTGAGCCGCATAGCTTTCCGGAGCATGTTCCAGAACCGCTTTTAACTGCCGGCGTGTCAGCACGAGGAGTAAAAATAGCCACCGGACCTTTGGTGGAGAGGTGGCCGGGAGCCAGTGCCGGAGCCAGGCCGCTGGGTTGTGTCCGTAGGGCCGTGTCTAGGCAAGAGGGGCTCCAGGGGCCGAGCAGGGGCTGAGCTGGAACCGGGGCTCCTCAGCCCAGTGACCTTGGCCGAGTGAGGTGGCCTGCTGGGCCTGGCGTGCCCGCCCACCTCCAAGGGCCATTATCAGAGTTTCAGGAGGTAATGCAGCTCCTGCAGGCCAGGATTCTCGGTGAGTGCCTCTCTCTCTCCACCCTGGACCTGTGGACCTTCTGCCCTTGCCCTGACATGCTCAGCCTTCACGACTGTTCCCTTCTGTGGGCCAGCCCTTGTCTGACCGGATTCCCGGCAGTGTTAGCCCAGGCCCTCAGACATGAAGACCTTCTCCGGGGTATCAACACACCAGGAGGCTGTGAACGGCCGCCGGTTCACCCACAAATAAACGACGTCCTGGACGATGCTATTTGCTTTGATTTCTCTAGTGCGGTTATTACTGGTAACTGACAAAGACGAGATCTAGGAAAGGCACAGGGTGGCTGCCTGTCTCTTTCCCCAAGAATGGTGTGCAAATGTCCACGTGAGTGGGCTGAGTTGGCCAATTCGCTCACTAGTATCCCAGGCCACCTTAGGGGTTTTTCCTCAGTCCTCACAGTGGAGGTATGAGGTGGCTTGGAGCTGCCCTCTTTTAATTACATTATGCATTTTAAACACTTATTTTTAGGCAGAGGAATCTGGCCTCTTGGAAATAGCAGGGTCCAAAATATAATACAACATGCATATTGATTCAGGCTTCACACAGAGGCTGTGCTGTAGTTTCTTAGGAGCCGTTTTAAGAAATACATGTTTGAGGGGCGCCTGGGTGGCTCCATCAGTTAAGCATCTGACTTTGGCTCAGGTCATGAACTCGGTGTTTGTGGGTTTGAGCCCCGGCTCTGAGCCTGGAGCCTGCTTCGGATTCTGTGTCTCCCTCTGTCTCTCTGTTTCTCCCCTCCTATCTCTCTCTCTCTCTCTTTTTCTCTCTCAAAAATAAAAAAAAAAATTAAAAAAATACATGTTTGGCCAACAGCTAAAACTATTCACAAAAGTCTATTTATTTACTTACTTATTTCTCTATTTGTTTATTTTAGAGAAAGCATGAGTAGGGGAGAGGGGCAGGTGGAGAGAGACAACCTCTCTTTTTAAGTTTACTTATTTATTTATTTATTTATTTTTAGAGAGAGAGAGAGTGAAAGTGGGAAGGGGGAGAGAGAGGATCCCAAGCAGGCTCTGTACCACCAGCACAGAGCCTGACACAGAGCTTGATCCCAGGAACCGTGAGATCACAACCTGAGCTGAAACCAAGAGTCAGATAGATGTTCAACCGACTGAACCACCCAGATGCCCCTCCTATCATTTTTAAAAGGTTTCTTGTCCACACTGCATTTGAGATTACTTTAAAAAAAAATTTTTAAATCAAAGTAATTCTTTTAAGTGCAAGGCTTCTACAACCTGGAAATCAAGAGTCACAGGCTCTACCAACTGAGCCAGCCAGGCGCCTGAGACTACTTTTTAAATAAATATAACATCTATTATGAGATCTGTCCACAGTATTTTACAAACCTCTCATGAAAACAGCAAGTCTTAATCGCCAGTTTACATAGGATTTGATCAGATTATATGATGATAGTAACCTGACAGTCTCTGGCCGTGATACATTTGTGAGCACTGCTCTGGTCATCGTAAAAGCCACTGGTGGGAGAAAGTCTCTGAATGTGTCCCCATCCCTGTCACCCCATGTTGGATGTGGGTTGGACACTGCCTGTAGTCATCACGGAGGGGAGAGCTGCACCTGCCAGTCACGGGGGCTGGTGAAGTGAGCACATCGTATTGTGTTGTGTTTTATTGTATTTGTATTTTACGTTTGACATCTACCTGACATATAGCATTCTGTTAGTTTTAGGTATATGAGATAATAATTTAAAAAAAATTCTTAACATTTTTAAATTTATTTTTGAGAGAGAGAAAGAGAGACAGAGCATGAGTAGGGGAGGGGCAGAGAGAGAGGGAGACACAGAATCTGAAGCAGGCTCCAGGCTCTGAGCTGTCAGCACAGAGCCCGACGCAGAGCTTGAACCCACGAACCATGAGATCATGACCTGAGCCAAAGTCAAGATGCTTAAGGACTGAGCCACCCAGGTACCCTGTGACATAATGATTTGATGTATGTATTGCAAAATGATTGCTACCCGTGTAGCTACAAGTGTAGTCAGTGTTTGTGGCTCAAAATATGGACAAATTATGTGCACTGTGTGCGTGATGAGAATGTGTCAGATCCAGCGCCTTAGCATCTGTGCTGACTTGCCTCTGATGGCCTTGGTGGCCCTCTTCATCGTTTGCAGAGGGGGTGTGACGGTCCGCATAGTGTGGCACAAGGTAGGTCCACTGAGCTGGCAGTGGAGCAGGGAATCCCATTGTTAGCATTTTGATGAGATAAGGACCGTAGCTGTGATAGTGGAAATACCAATTACAGTCTTCCTGAGGAGCAAAAGTAAAAGCAAGAGAAGGTCATGGAGCAAAGGAGGTGATGTGCTCTGCTTCAAGAAGTTACAGTGGTGCCTGGGGGGCTCAGTCGGTTAAGTGTTTGACGCTTGACTTCGGCTCAGGTTGTGATCTCATAGTTTGTGAGTTCATCCCCACAACAAGCTCTGTGCTGACAGTGCAGAGCCTCCTTGGGATTCTCTCTCTGTCCCTCCCCTCTTCAAGCTCTTGTGCTTTCTTTAAAATAAATAAACTTAGGGGCGCCTGGGTGGCTCTGTCAGTTAAGCATCCAACTTCAGCTTAGGTCATGATCTCACAGTCCATGAGTTCGAGCTCCACATTGGGCTCTGTGCTGATGGCTCAGCCTGGAGCCTGCTTCACATTCTGTGTCTCCCTCTCTCTCTATCCCTTGCCTGCTCATGGGCTATTACTGAAATCAGCTTGGAAAAGTGAGTTATTTCTAAAGGAGATAAAGGTTGTAAAATTTCTGCTAATTATATTTTAATTTGAGATACTTGTGTAACTTTTGAAATGAGTTGAATCATTTCCTGCTTAAACTCTAGTGTCGAAGGGTATCATTCTTGTGTGAAGCTTCTTTTATTTTTATTTAATTTTTTTTTGCAATTAAAAGTATTTTTCTAGGGGCGCCTGGATGGCTCAGTCAGTTAAGCGTCCGACTTCAGCTCAGGTCATGATTTTGCAGTTCGTGAGTTTGAGCCCTGTATTGGGCTCTGTGCTGATAGCTCAAAGTCTGGATCCTGCTTCGGATTCTGTGTCTCCCCCTCTCTCTGCCCCTCCCATGCTCATGCTCTGTCTCTCTCTGTCTCTCAATAACAAATAAAAATGTTAAAAAAAATTAAGAAAGTATTTTTCTAGTTCTTTTAAATTTAAACTCATATTTAGATAGAGGGATTGGGTAAGTCAAGGATAAATGGATTAAGCTGAAGTGAAGAAATTTTATATCTTAGAAAATAATCTTTAAAGAATCGCCTGGTTCCAATTTGTAAAACAACAATTTATCAACAGTATATAATGTGCTTTCAAAATACACACTTTTAGGGGCACCTGAATGGCTCAGTCCATTAAGCGTCTAACTCTTGATTTCAGCTCAGGTCTTGATCTCAGGGTTATGGGTTCCAGCCCCGTGTTGGGCTCCACATTCGGTCCCACACTGGGCATGTAACCTACTTAAGAAAAATCAAAATACACATTTTTCAATCTCTGCCTACCATCTTGCCTCATCCTGCTGAATGTCAGGGTGAATAAAAAGAGCAGATGGTTGTTCCATAGTGTTTTTTTTCCAAATGTTTGTTTATTTTGAGAGAGAGAGAGTGAACTCGTGCATGTGCGTGTGCCGGGAAAGGAGAGAGAGAGAGAGAGAGAGAGAGAGAGAGAGAGAGAGAAAGAATCCCAAGCAGGCTCTGTGCTATCAATGCACAGCCCAACACGAGGCTCAGTCTCATAAATCGTGATCCAGAATCATGCATCAGAGGCTCAACCTACTGAACCACCCAGCATCCCATGTCCCATAGTGTTTTGAGAGAGTCCGTGCAACCTAGGTCTTCTGCAGGACTCCATGGCATCCGTGGAGGGACCGCAAAACCCGTGGGTCAGGGGCCCACTGCCGCTCTTACGTTCTCTATCCATATGGATGTGCATTCAGTGGTGCCTTCGCCGTACAGTTAGGGGTCCTATTATATACCTATCTGCGTATATATGTATGAATGAAATGTATATATCCATAATAAATATCAAGGGGATAGAGCACTATTGCTTTAACTGTATGTTTTGACAGATGTAACCACATCGTAAACAAAAGGTGTACAGCAAAATATATTCATTTTTCTTTATGTTAAATTCTTGTATGTTTGCCTCAGGGTTACAGTTCTGTGTGGAAAGCCTTTAAAAAAAAAACTTAAATACAAAAACCTTTTTGATCTTATCTCAACAGTAATTCAAATGTCCAGTGTGCCTTAGAGTCATTTCAATAGGGTGAATGATGGCCAGAGCTGACCTAGTCAGTCATTTACCAGAGTGACATAGAACTTTGAGTGAGCCAACATGAATGGGTCAAGAAGAAAGACATCCATACTAGCCCCAGAAATGCCGCCATTTTATAGGAGATAGGGGGACAGCAAGCCTTCTCCATGGTCTAAATCACAGAGGTTTCTGGAAGCCGCCTGTCTCTACCTGCCCAGTGATCCACCTTTGGCACTTTTCTCTGAAAGAAAGAAAAAGCAAAGCAAAGCAAAACAAAACAAAAAGCTCACCATCTCTTCTAACCAGCCAACTAGGGTTTTTTTTGTTTGTTTTTGTTGTTTGTTCAAAGTTTAGAATTTAAAAAACGAATTTCTATTTTCTTTCCACTGCACAACTCCCCCAAGGGAGGTATATCTTATCTGTCATGTATACCTTGCTAGAAAGATCCAGGGGAGATCCCATACCAAAGGCTGGCTTTGATAGTTGAGAGGGAGGACAGAACACGATCCGCCGGGTGAGAGGAAGAAGCGGCATCACAGAGAAGGCTAGGGCTCAGAAAGAGGAGAGACCACAGCTCGCCGTGTGTGACGGGGCCCCATAGGGGCCAAGCTGTTTGGAAGGCTCATCTCCTGCTGATGGCCGTAGGTCTTTGGGGTGTAGGCCTTTGATTCAGCATGGCAGGCAGGGTAATGGAAGGTAGGGGATGCTCCCGCCTGCAGAGTAGAGGACACACCCGTTGCAAAACTCAGATGTCCAAAGGTGTCCATCGGTCGCAGGGTGCTGGGTCCCGAAGGCCCAAAGCGCTTGGTTCGGGCAGGGATGGTGAGACCCGGCTTGGTGGAGATGAGCTGGGGAAGGTCTCGCTCAGTTCATTCAAACACTCAGAAAGCTGTCCCCCCGTGAAATAAAGCTAATAGTAAAGTCTCATTTCTAGCATACAACTTCAGTCTTAATTACTTGTCACTGGTACAGAAGCAGAAGGCCACCGATGAAATGGCAGCTCATGCTGGTAGAGTCAGTGTGAGGTTTAAGAGCAAAACATTTACCTCCTTCGAATAACTGGCCAGGAGCCTGTCACTCCAGCTAAGTGTCCAGTTGGTGTTTATTTGTCCCTGATTTGGGGACATGTTGTGCTCTCCTCCATCAGGTTACCTACTGGTAACTTATCAATATAAGTGCTCAAAAAAGGCTGTCAACTCTCCATGGGAATCTATCTTATAATGGCAATGTATGTACTCCAGAGTGCAGTAAGATCCAGAAGGTTCTATGTGTCGGAGGTATGGGGGCACATAGGAGCGCAGTGTATGTCCCCTGCCGGACTCCCATCCCCACCCCAAACTGCTGGAAGTTCCAGTGTGGTAGAGGGAGCTGGCCTAAGGAATTGGTTCTGTCACCTGGCACTTGGGTAGTGACACCCTTTGGCTGAATCAGAACAGCCAACCCAGATCCCTCACCCAGGGGGAGGTGAAGGTGGGCTCCCCAGACCGTGGCATCCTGCCAGGTTCTGGGGATGTCCAAGTCCTCGCTGGAGTGGCCTGGCCTCCTGTTACTGAGACCTGCGTGGCACGTTGCTAGGAGCATCCTGACACGTGGCTTGTCCTTGGTGCCTCTCTCTCTCTTAGCTCTTTGGCTGTGCCTGTCTAAGGGTTGGGTTTGGATCATTTCTGGGGGTCTGGTTTTGGGGTGTCCCGGTCCTCCACTCAGGCTGCTCATGCTGCAGGGGCTGAGTGCCATCCTTGTGGGCATAGAGAGTCCTGCCCCAGCTGGGCCACACATAGTTATATACCTGTCCCAGATGTTTGGACCTTCAGAGAGTTTCTCATTTTTGTTACACTAAAAGCTAGCCTTCATTTTTCTTAATGTTTATTTATTTTGAGAGAGAGTCAGGCAGCATGAGGAGAGGCAGAGAGAGATAGAGAGAGAGAGAGAGAGAGAGAGAGAGAGAGAGGGAAATCCTAAGCAGGCTTTGCACTATCCGTGCAGAGCCTTATGCAGGGCTCGATCTCACGTATGGTGAGATCATGACCTGAGTCAAAATGCTGGACACTGAACCAACTGAGTCACCAGTCCCCCAGGTGTCCCTAAAAGCCAGCCTTTAATTCACAATAGCCAATAAGGGGACACAACTCGAGGGTCCCTCAAAGGGATGAGTGGCTAAACAGGCATGATCTCTCCATAGAAGAGAGGGTTATTTAACTTAAAAAGGAAGGGAAATCTGACATATGCCAAACATGAATGACCCTTGAGGACATTATGCTGAGAAAAAGGAGCCAGTCACAAGAAGACACATACTCTGTGATTCCAGTTACATAAAGTTCCTACAGTAGTCGGACTCACAGGGACAGAAAGTAGAATGGAGGATGCTAAGGGCTGGGGGAGGGGAGAATGGGGAGTTGTTTAATGGGAACTACCACATTAAAAAAAAAAAGAACAACCTTTAACAAACTTTGAGTAGCATATCCTGAGTAAGTCATAGAGATCGTTAATATCCATGTAGGGCTCATTATGTGCCAGGTGCTGTTTGGAGTGGGCTCCTTTTATTAGCTTTGTGAACCCTCCAAACCCCGCACCGAGAGAGGTCAGACCACTTACCCAAGATCACGGGACTGCCTCATTACCCGTCCCTTTCCTGTCTGCAAGGCGAGAACCTAGCATTCTGCTTGCTAATTGCAGGATGCCTCATTTGAAATCAACTCCCTCCCTCCTTTTGCTGGGATTTCACATGCACAACTGATCAGTACCCAGTCTGCATTAGGAGGGCAACTCTGTGAGATGCGTCCCACCATTTAGGATACATGGATGCTGAGGATAGAGGGATGAGAGATGCCCTTTTGCGTGGAAATGGAGAAAAACTCTCCTATGAGGGATGGACTACTCTGTTTGCAAGAAATGGGTCTTCATATTGATGAAAAAGAATACTTTGGGGGAGAATACCCATGGAGGGACATGGTTATCTGGAATATCTTACCAGGACTAGAGCTATTCATTGGCCAGATGGTATCATTTCAGGGACCAGGACTGTCCTGGAGTCCAGAAATGTTCCCTTTGCTCTAATGGCTGTCGTGGGGAAGCCAAACAGAGGTAGTTGTTCTGATGTGCTCAGTTAGTGTACTCTCTGGGGCAAGTTTCTCAGCTTGGCTGAATCTCCCATTTCCAAATACCTCAGTCCTGATGAGAGGATTAAATGAGGGGCCGGGGAAGGCAGAGCCTTAAATAGCAGAGGCACCGATTAAATGTGGGTGGGGAGCCTGAATCGCAGTCCAGTGTCCCTTCTCCAGGGTCATGGGTGTGGAGACCTTTGGTGTGAAAACCTGGGTGATCCCGAAAAGCCACCTTCTCTGTCTGCCAGCTGATTTGGGAACACACCCCAAATTTTCCTTTCAGCAGTTCACAACACAGTCATCTGTTTCTCAAGTAGATTTCATAGTGATCGTTTGGAATGCAAACGAGTCGTCTGCATAAAAGAAGGAAGCCCATTGGTTTGTACCAAACTTTGGAAGAAATCCACAAGTAAGACGATCTGTTTATAAGCAACGGCAGCCGAGATCAGGTCAAGGATCGCGCAGAATAACAACCATGAGAACTGATTGTCTTTTCCCTCGCAAACATTTCATAGATCCTGGAGTTCTGTGACCAATCATGATCTAACGCCACGCCCCAGCCCAGGCAGGGTGCATAAGGTCCTTGCCCTCTCTTGCCCCTCCTGGGCTGATAGCCCAGCAGCTGAGCTGGGCTTCGTGCCGGGGGTGAGGTTCACTCATGGAGCTTCGGGGAGTGACCCCTGAATGGAGGTGGGAGGACAGCACCTGCCGGCAGCTCCAGGGAGGGACAGAGATGCTGGCAGGGAGGGGAGCTGCTTGCGACATGTGTCCTGTGGACAGGGAGCAACATTTACAGTGGGTGCTGGGACACCGCAGTGCTGGGCAGGTCTGCCTGGGCTCCCGCACTGCCAGGGACAAAATGAGGGTGGTACTCCTCCTGGTCCTCCCTGGAGAGATGTGCCATGGCCCGTTTGTGGCCCCCCAGGTGCAAGCATGCAGTGAAATGATCTCCTGATGATATATGGTCCTTTTAAGGAGAGCTGGAAATTTATTTTAATTAATTAAATTAATTAATTAATCAATCAATGGCATGATAATCAATTCATGGCATGATAAAAAGAAATGTGGTGGAGACTGGGTGTCTCAGTCAGTTAAGCGTCTGACTTCAGCTCAGGTTATGATCCCACAGTTCGAGAGTTAGAGCCCCACGTCGGGCTCTGTGCCAATAGGTCAGAGCCTGGAGCCTGCTTCGGATTCTGTGTCTCCCTCTTTCTCTGCCCCTCCCCTGTTCCTGCTCTGTCTTTCTCTCTCAAAAAAAATTCTTTTTTAATTAATAAAAGTTTAAAAATGTGAATTAAATGCTACTAGATACTTTTGGTCCTTTCTGCTTAAAAATCAGTGACACAAATGTGCCACGTGGTCTACTTCATAGATGTCTTTGTTTTCCATCTGTGGAGACTTTTACCATCTTGAAAATTAAGTCTTTGGAAAACGCGCTACTTCTAATAACCTCCTTATGAAATTGTAACTTACTGTGCAGGCAGGATTTGTTTCCTACCTCACTTTTTGTTTCATAATGTAACAATGTCAATAATAATACTATAGTTTAAACATATCATTTGAAAAGGGCTTCATGGTTTACAGGGCACATTTTGTACATTTCACATCCCTTTCACCATGTGGGTTCTTTCTCTATCTTGTTTCATCTAATGGATGGTTAGTTCATTGAGATCTGGGACCATAATGATAGGATGATTTACGTCGCAGGCTCCCTAAAAAGTAGCAAATGTCTAATAACGTGTTTGCAGGGCATGTGACATCGTGTGGAGAATTTTATATCCTTTGTATGTCCTTCCTTCTGTCAATGTAGTTCATTCACTTAGCAGGGATGACCTGAGCTCAGGTGTTCAGCACTAGCTGCCGGCTGCTCCTGGTGGTAACAGAGTGTGTGAGAGGACCAGAGCTTACACCGTAGGGGCGGGGGTGAGGCCAGGGCAAATGGCTGTAGAGCTTCAGAGACGGTGTTTAGCATCCCCAAACCGGAACCAAAATGTAGAGGCCGCAGAAATCACTTATTGGCTTGGCAGAGGAGGGGACAAGAGGGTGAGGAAGGCTATGAGATAGTGTCTAGGTGGAGCTGAGGTTTCAGCTGGGCTTTGAAGACATCGCAGGCAAGAGGAACCTTCTCCCTGAGTGCCTGGTGGTGTGGAAGCTGGTCATGGTGAGGACAGACATAGGGCAGGGCAGAAGGGAGGCAGGGGCTTCCTAGGAAGCCAGTGGGGGGTGGGGGTCAGTTGGGGCCGTTGGTGGAAAGCTGGCTATAAAGGCGTGGCTTCTGAGGATGCTGGGGCAGTGACATTCTGCTTTTGAATGGAGGAGCATGGGAAGACAGGTCAAGGCAACCCAGCCAGTGAGCCGAGGCGGGGCGAGGCTGCTCATGCCAGGATGGGGAGGATGGAGGCAAAGCCCCAAGGAGAAGGGAGCCTCGCCTTTTCCGGGTGGGGTCTGTATTGCCCCTCATGGCCTTTTGGGGAGCACTGTGGACAGAGGGCAAGGTGCAGTCGGACAGGTCGACTTGACTTGACAGGAACCATCAGGTGTGGTGCAGGTGTTGGAGGGGCTGCACGGGGTAGGAGACTTGGGGGGCCTGCTGGGGTTACAGGGCCTGGATGGCAGAGGGCTGCCATCTCTGCCCTTCTCTGTAGCCTGTGATGTGTGTAAGTGGCCATGGGCGGAGCAGGGCGGGGGGGGAGGGAAACGCTGTGGGGTCCAGAGAAGGTGTCAGCTGTGCCTCGGAGCAGGGACTCCCAGAAGCAGGGCTGGGTTAGCACCTCCAGGGACCTGTTGGTAGAAAATGGGGTTGCCAAATTCAGGAGGTCCGCCTTGTGAGCAGCTGTTTCCATAGCATGGCCAAGAAGGAAGGCCCTGTGATGTGAATAAGTCAGGAAACTCAGAAGTGTTAGGAAAGTTCAGAGTGACAGGGTGCCTGGGCGACTCAGTGTTTGACCCTTGGTTTCAGCTCAGGTGGTGATCTCATGGGTTTGTGGGTTTGGGCGCTGCATTGGGCTCTGTGCTGACAGCATAGAGCCTGCTTGGGATCCTCTCTCTCCCTCTCTCTCTCTCTCTCTCTCTCTCTCTCTCTGTCCCTCCCCTGCTCGCATGTGCTCTTTCTCTCAAAATAAAATAAATTAGAAACATCAAAGTTACCACTGATGTCCTAGCAGATGCCCAAGGTGTGGAAGCGAGGTGATGGGAAAAACACTCAGACCAGGAGCACAGGGGAGAGACAGTCTGGAAATCTGTACAGTGACTTCTAGGATATTCTTGGGCTTGGCTTTTCCCTCGTTTCCTCTCTGCACCAGTGTATTGTTGATAGAGTGAAGCATCCTTGATGGGCTTCGTGCCAGGGCGGCATCCCAAGGCGGGAGTGTCAGGGCCAGAGGCTCGTGGTCACCGGTGAGCAGAAGGCCACACGGGGCGGCACAGGCTGGCCGTGCTGCGGGGAGGGGACCCCGTGGCCACCCCAGTTTTCTCATGACCCTTCTCTTTCCCCCTCGTTTGTTCTTTTTAACTTTTGATAAAGAAGAATGCACAGGGAGTTTAAGAAATGGCACGGACAGGTCACAGGTACCCTTCTTCCCCTGATGAACCCATTGTACATGGATGTAGTGCAAAATCATGACCTGGAAATGGACATTGGCATCACATAAGCACCGAGCTGCCTGTCAGCGGATCGCGTGACTGTGTAGACACCACCCCGTGAAGATGCAGGGCTGCTCCTTCCCTGGAGTCCTCCCTCCTCAGAATCCTCCCTCTTCAGTGTCCTCTCACTTCAGAGTCCTCCCTCCTCAGAGTCCTCCCTCCTCAGAACCCTCCCTCTCTAGAATCCTCCCACTTAAGAGTCCTCCCTCTTCAGAGACCTCCCCCCCCAGAGTCCTCCTATCCTGGAGTCCTCCCTCCTCAGATATCTCCCTCCGCCCATTTGTAGCCCCTGCCCCAACAGTCACTTACCTCTTCTCTATCTTCATCATTTTTTTCATTTTGGGAATATTTTCTAAGCGGAGTCATACTACATGGAACCTTTTAAAGATTTTTCTTTCACTCAGTAAAACACCCTTGAGATCCACCCATGTTGGGGCATTTCTTGGTTTTTATTGCTGAGTAGTTTAAACATTTGTCAAAACCCCAGGACAGCATTTTTGCAGGTATGTATACAAGATTATACATTGGCTTTGTTTTAATTGTAAGAATATGCTAATGTTCTAAGAAGTTCATAAGATAAAGAAATATGATCACTTATAACCTCATCCCTCTTGAACCATTGTTTTTTCAAGTTTATTTTATTTATTTTATTATTTTTTAAAATTTTTATTAGTTTTTTTATCTTCATTCTAGCATAGTTAATATATCACGTTCTGGGGTGCCTGGGTGGCTCAGTCAGTTGAGCATCTGACTTTGGCTCAGGTCATGATCTCATTGTTCATGAGTTCAAGCCCCACGTTGGTCTCTGTGCTGACAACTCAGAGCCTGGAGTCTGCTTCATATTCTGTGTGTGTGTGTGTGTGTGTGTGTGTGTGTGTCTGACTCTTCTCTGCCTGCACTTTCTCTTTCTCCCAAAGACAAATAAACATTAAGAAAATTTTAAAAAAGCACCATACATACCACATTCTATTCATTTTGGGTCTACTGTATCGTGATTCAGTACACATTACTCAGGGTGCACCACGACAGGTGCACTTTGAACCCCTGTTTTCATTCACCTCCTTCTGAATCTTTCATACGTGCATCTCAGACCCAGTTAAAGTGAGTCATAACTTTCCTGTGTTCTGTTTTAACATGGTATTTGAAACGTCCATAGTATCTCTAGACTACAGGCTGTGTCACAGCCCAGGCTGCTTTTAATTTTTCCAAGATGCTTAGCAAACAATTCACACCCAGTGCAAACTTCTGCAGCCTCGTAAATTTTGTAAGCACAAGCTGCACTTGTGTCTGTTGCACTTTGATCTAACTGGTTAAAACTGGTGTTTCCTTTCACTTGGTGTGGAATGCAGCGTCCACATGGTAAATGTAGTTCGGAGAAGACCCCAGATCTTATGCTGAGGGTGCGTTCACGCGTCCTGGCTCTCCCCAGCCTGAGTTGTGAGCCCAGTGTCTGCACTGTTGGCATCGGGGGAACAGAAAATAGGGGTCGGGCCCCGGGCAGAAGAGGCCAAGCCCTGTGACAGCCTCGGCTCACGTCTGTTCTTGTCTGCAGCCTCGTCAGGTACTGGGAAAGTCGAACAGGTGGGGGCATGGGAGTAGGGGCGTTGGGGTGCGAGCTGGTGGTCGGAGAAGGGGGAGCCCTGCACTGTGCCTTTCCCGAAGCTGGCAAATCCCACTCACACAGCCAGCGGCTGGATGGGAGCCCTGAGGGGCCGGGTCACCGCCGCTGGACACACTCCTGTCCCAGGGGCTGCTCCACTCAGCAACCTCTCGTGTGCTGTGTTGTACCACATGGTATACTTGGCGAGTGCGAGAGCACACACGCACTTACACTTGTGTACACTTCTGGGGTCCCTTGGAAAGCCTGCAAGGGTAGCTAGCAGTCAGCACTGGTTAGTTTTGAGGAAATGGGTTGAGCACCGTGACACGAGGACTTTATTGCTTTATTACTAATTTTTATGGTATCCACTTCCGTATTATTTTCTGATGAACTTCTAGATTTCCGGCAGATCCCAACTGCAGCCGATATTAACATTGAGTGGCTTGCAGCCTTCATGCGTGTGATGCTCATGACTCTAGGAGGGAGGTGACCTCACCATCACCCCAGGGAGCCACTAGGAGCCTGAGGCACTGAGCAGTGAGGTGACCCCCGCAGGCCGCCAGCCAGTAGGACAGTCTGGGAGTAAGAGCGAAGCCGTGGGTTCCAGAGTCACTCTGCAGCCTTACCAGTCTGCCCAACGGAGGGACAAGCTGTTTCCACCTCAGGACAGCTTCTAGCCAGACCCCTCTAGGCCCTTCTCTCTGTCCTTGGATCAGTTTTGTTCGAGTTTTGTCCATCTGTGGGATGGAAGGGAACTGTTTAGCTGGTCACATGACACACCCCAGGCCGAATGAGGGCACTCGATCTGACCCTGGCGCCCTCTGGCTTGCCTGTCACTTCTGGCACCTGCCTATGGGCTTGGACTCCCCTTCATGGGGCTCACCAGCACCCCCCTCTGGCTGGGCACCCCCCACCCCCTCGAATTAGTCCATGAGGAGGTGTTAATGTTGGCATCAGCATCAGACAACGCGTCCTGGAGAGAAAGAGCTTGAAAGGACCCTGGGTCCAGGGATCTGGGCCTCCTCCCCAGCTCATTCCTGGGGGGCCTCCGAGAGCAGGCTGCAAGGTGTGGACTCTGAGCAGGGGTGGCGTGAAGTCCAATCACCACTCTCTACAGAGCACACTAGCTTAGGTCCTGCAAAGGTTTCTAGCTGTGTTCAAAGCCCAAGTTTGACTTCTTTTGTCTGGGGATCTGAGGAACCCTAAGATCATAAAATTAAACAGCAAGTAGGTGACCTTGAGACATCACTCAGTCACTTTACAGGTGAGGAATTGAAGGTGCAGAGGGGTCAGTGGCTGACCCAGTTGCACGCAGCTGCCCAGTTTAGAAAGTTCTGGAACTTTCTCGCACCTTCTTTGCACTGTTCGACATGGAGACAGATTCAGCCAGGACAGCCTGTTGCATCCCATGTGAGGGACATGACAGGGAAGAATGCAGGCAGTGAGACTCCAAAGTGCTGTTATCTTTCTAGAAATGTGTGGAATGAGGAAATATTTACACCTGACACTGTGACTGGCTGAGTGATTAGCCTGTAACTTTCTCTGCTATGCACACCTCTTAGTTTGCCCAGTACGCACACTTCCATTTCATAAAACTTTTCTTCTAGTAAATGCACATATTAATTTTTATGCAGTATTGTATCACTTTTTACAATAGGAGATTAGCTTATTTCTCTGCCTCTGGCAGTGGGAGCCACTTACTTAAAATGCAGATCAGAAGGTGGGGCGCCTGGGTGGCTCAGGGGGTTAAGCATCCACTCTTGGTTTCCGCTCAGGTCATGATCTCGCAGTTCGTGAGACTGAACCCCACGGTGGGCTCTGTGCTGACAGTGCGGAGCCTGCTTGGGGATTCACCCTCTTTTTCTCTCTCTGCCTCTCCCCTGCTCATGCTCTCTCTCTCTCTCTCTCTCTCTCTCTCTCTCTCTCTCTCTCAGTCTCTCTCTCAAAAACTAAACAAACTTAAAAAATTGCAAACCAGAAGGGATGGAAATACCTTGAGTGTGAGCTGTGCCTATTAGTGGAGCGTGCACTGGCTGAGCTCTTGGGGCTTCTAGCAGGGATGCCACTGTACTGAAATGCACACAGACCTGGGTGTGTAGACATCATTCATTCTCACCAGCACTGGCTTCATTTATGTTCTGATGTGTTCGGACATGACATTGTCCTGGACAATGTGTGCAAACTGTCATTAGGTTGCACATGAAAACATAGGAAGTACCAATTGGTGGAATAATTTTTTAAAGTTTGCATGTAATGAACTTGCTTTTGTTATCAAGTGAATGTGTTGAGAATTCACTGACACATTTAAAAAGAATTTTTTAATGTTTATTTATTTTTGAGAGAGAGAGAGAGAGCAGGAGCCAGCAGAGGGAGAGGGAGAGACAATATTGGAAGCAGACTCCAAGCTCTGAGCTGTCAGCATGTGAGGTTCGAACCCACAAACCATGAGATCATGACCAGAGACAAAGTCAGATGCTTAACTGACTGAACCACCCAGGTGCCCCCTTGTCTTTTTTTTTTTTAATTTTATATTTTGAGAGACGCCCAGTGCATGCAAGCAGGGGAGGGGCAGAGGGAGAGGGAGAGAGAGAATCTTAAAACAGGCTCCACGCTCAGTATGGAGCCCAGCACAGGGCTCAAACCCATGAACCGTGAGATCATGACCTGAGCTGAAGTTGAACACTTAGCTGACTGAGCCCCCCAGGCACCCCTTACTGAAACATTTTGATTATCACATTTGTGACCAGGTTTAGTTATCGGTGATTATTCCTTAAAGAAGGGGGGGGTGGCATAAGAGGCTTAATGTACTAGAGAAGATGCAAACAGACATTCATTTGCTTGTTCACGTGCACTCGTTCTGTGCAGCCTAAATATGAGGCAGACATTTATAGGGCACTTTCCTGGGGGCAGAAACACACTGAGCGCCTCCTCTCTGGAGTGCACTGGGCGGCAAGCCCTCTTCTCCTGAGTCAACAGTCCTGATGCTCTGGGCTAAGGCAGTGGGTGCTGATAAATGCTTAACAGCGAGCTCTCTGAAGAAATGGTAGCTTTTTAAATAAATCTTTTTATATGCAGGAAGGACAGTGCATGCTTCAAGACAGGAACACTCTTTCATGTAAGTCGCATAAAGTCAGCTGATGATCACAGATGCTTTTGTTAACTCGTGAGTCCTGGTTACCCTGATGCCACGTGCAGATCCAAGTCAGTGTTGATGGATGTTTCATTGACAGCCAGGAAGACAGAGGTGCGGCTCCGAATGTCCCCCCGTGACGCGAGACCTTCTTACTCAGTAGCATAGAGTGTATGGACACGACTCGTTCCTTGGTTTTTCATGCTGTTCCCAATGCAGCAGCTACAGAGACAACACGCTTTTAAGGTGCAGTGCGCATTGGGGAAATTTTCTCCATCACTTCCTCAAGGCTAGGCCAGAGATTAACACAAGGTGCCCGACAAACCAGGTCCTCTTTGGGTACAGGCTGCAATCTAAGGCTGGTTTTCGGCTTTTTAATTGGTTTATTAAAGAAAAATGTAAAACTTGGGGTGTCTGCATGGCTCATTCGTTAAGCATCGACTCTTTAGCTCAGCTCAGGTTCGAGAGATTGAGCCCCACTTCACGCTTTGTGCTGATAGCGTGGAGCCTGCTTGGGATTCTCTCTCTCTCCCTCAGCCTCTGCCCCTTCCCCTACTGGCATGTGTATGCACGTGCCCCTTCTCTCTTGCAAAATAAATAAACTTGAAGAAAAATAAAAAAAAAAGGGGGTGCCTGGGTGGCTCCGTCAGTTAAGCGTCCGACTTCTGCTCAAGTCACGATCTCGTGGTTCGTCAGGGGTTCGAGCCCCCGCATCAGGCTCTGTGCTGACAGCTAGCTCAGAGCCTGGAGCCTGCTTTGGATTCTGTGTCTCCCTCTCTCTCTGACCCTGCCCTGCTCATGGTGTCTCTGTCTCTCAAAAAGAAATAAAAACATTTAAGAAAAAAAAGAAAAATCAAAAGGAGAGTAATATTTTGTGACATGTGAAAAGTATATGAAATTCAAAGGTCAGTGTCCACACATGGGATTTTATTGGAAAACAAGTCCATTCATTTTTGAATTGTTTTCCGGCTAGGACAGCAAAACTGAGTCACTGTAACAGAGCCCAGCAGCTCACAAGGCCTAAGGTAGCTCCTGTCTCGCTGTTTGTGGAAGATGTTTGCTGAGCCCTGATCTGGGCAGTCAACAATAGAGCATTCCATGACTTACAGCATTCACCCGTTTCCATGGCGAAGGTGACACGGCCATTTTCCAGCCCAGCACGAGCTCTGAACGCAGGACTGGGGGGACATTGTACCAGCCCCCCTCGTAGTGTTTCTGCCCCACAGAAGCCATTGCTGGAAATAACCCCAAGGCCATAGACAGCAGTGAGATAAAGAGGAAGTGGTCAGCGCTGAGTACATACTGCCTTTATTTCTAATGCAGTTCATTTAGCCGTAACTTAATATAAGTGTAATAATGAGGATGCTATAACATTCCTAAGAAATGAACAGTTGAAGGGAGATGCAGGGCATGCCTGGGTGGGGATGCCGCTGGGTGGCGGGGTACCCCTGGGTGGGGGTGCTCCTGGGTCAGGGCACCCCTGGGTAGTGGTATGTGCCCCTGGGTGGCAGGGCACCCCTGGGTGGGGGTGCTCCTGGGTCGGGGTGCCCCTGGGTGGTGGCATGTGCCCCTGGGTGGCAGGGCACCCCTGGGTGGGGGTGCTCCTGGGTCGGGGCACCCCTGGGTAGTGACATGTGCCCCTGGGTGGCAGGGTACCCCTGGGGGTGCTCCTGGGTCAGGGTGCCCCTGGGTGGCTGGGTGGTGGCGTGGCCCGCTCTCCCTGGGGATCCCTCACAGAAGAAGGGTTTCCTAGCTGGATGTTTAGGGAGGAGGCAGAGCAGTGGGGGACCACAGGGTGCACATTCACTGCAGAGGAAACGGCCCATTTCAGGTCCTAGTGAGCAACATTAGCACAGATCCATGGTGCTGGCCTAGAGCGTGGTGGCCGAGGGGGCTGGGGGCTGTCGGATACACCCTGATCGGAAGTGTTGGAGAAAACACATACACAAAAGGCAGTGGCTGGTGTATATGCTAAACCAGCATATGTTTCCCCTTTGCTGTAACTTAAGAAAAGGTACAGGATTCGTGTTTGTAAAGAGACGTGGTGTGAGTGTAGTTAGGGGTAGGTGGGTGTGCCTTGTCCCCTGTGGGTCCCAGTGATGCTCCCGATGAGAAAGGGACATGCTTGATGGATTCTCACCGGCTGGCCACATTCCAGCATATACTCTGTCCCGTTCTCATGAAAATTGCAAGAAAAGGAGAACTCCCCCCTGCCCCGAAGGATATGAAAAGCTTCTGGAAGGCAGAGTTGGGTGGATATGCTTGGGTCAGAGCTGGCAGGAAAGAGCGTCTCTAGTGTCAGTTACAGCCCGTTGCCCCTGGATGCTGTTTAGAAACACTGAAAAGGGCCTTTTCAGGGAAAATGAGAAACCTCTTGGCCCCATCTTGTAAGCGTGGCTTTCCTGGAGGTTGGGAGGCGCCTGGAGGGCTCAGTTGGTTAAGCATCCAACTCTTGGTTTCAGCTCAGGTCATGATCTCACTTGTTCATGAGTTCAAGCCCTGCATCAGGTTCTGCGCTGACAGTACGGAGCCTGCTTAGGATTCTGTCTGTCCCTCTCTGCCACAACCCCATTTACTATCTCTGTCTCTGAAAAATAAACATTTAAACACAGCTTTAATAAAAAAGTGAGGAAATTACAAAAGAGTGACTTTCCTCAGAAGCTGCATTTGCTGAGAGCATTGTAGAGAAAACCCAGGTGAGGGCAGAGTCTCACTCTCACGAACCAGCCTGGGAGGGGACTGAAGCTGCCCCTGCTCCAGAGAAAAAGCCCTGTCCCCTCCCCAACCTGAACCTTGCCTGCTGGGAATGTTAGTCACACAGCTTCCACGTTCTGAGATACGGCAATGACAGGTGACCAGACTGACCCCAGTAAAACTGAACCTGGCCTTGATGAGGCCCAGGGAGACTCTCAGAGCCAGCAGGGCACAACTGTGTCAACTTAATCCTCTGGGGAAATATGCCCACTGACCTGGGTGCATAAAAGGGCCCCCAGAGTCCTCCCTGAGCCACTGTCCCCAGTCAGCTTGGTCAGACTCAGTTTGGATGGTATTGCCTTCTCTTGCTTCATTCCCCTGTGGCACTGACGGGGGGCAGGGAATGATCCCAGTACACATGATGTGTTAACAAAGCCACTTGTGACATCAGCCATCCCTCCCTGAGCTCGAGGTCTCAACTGACCACCTGTCTTTTAAACCAGAAGATGAGCCTTGAAACTTTAAGAAGGTACATCTTTCTTGGGGACTGGTCATTATCTAAAACACCATGTAAATATTGGCCACTTTCACTTGAGTCGCCTTTTGCCCTAACACACCTTTTGTTCTCATTACTAATGGGCGACTGTTTCAGAGTTAGAGGCAGATCCTAGAATAGCTCCCTCGACAGTATTTTGTTGTAGACGGAGACTGCCAGAACTGTAAAGCAAGGGTTCCTCCCTGAGCGTCGCCCGGGGCAGCCAAGTGCAAGTCCGGGTCCTGGGTTAGGCGGTGTAGGTAGACTGGCCCCCAGGTGCATGCACAACACGGTCCTGGCAGGTTCAGGCTTCAAGAGGGACCTCGCTGCCACTGGAACCCGCTCAGAGGACGCGTGGTGGGGCTCTGGCCTCTGGGGTTGGAGGACACACAGGTACAAGAGTAGCCGGAACCCGCTCAGAGGACACGCGGTGGGGCTCTGGCCTCTGGGGTTGGAGGACACACAGGTACAAGAGTAGCCTTAAAAGCAAGCTGCTGGCTCTTCCCTGGGCACGACGCTTGTTTCCTAGCGCACACCTGCCAGGTGCTTTATGTTCTTTGCCCCTCACCAGGGAGCAGTGTTCCCAGGCCATTTTACAAATTCCGGGGCCAATCCGGGACCCACATGGCACCCTCGTCTGCCACGTGAGACCCTGAGCGCAGGCTTACCCCGAGGCACCCTGATAGCAGACAGCAGCAAGGAGTGCCGCTGGCCAGCACTGAGCTGGTGTCCGCAGCGGGGGACCATCCCTGAGCTCTTTCGAAACCCACGCCCCAGGAGGGAGGCGTGAGGAACCCTCTGAGACGACCCCTCGCCCCCCAGCCTGCTACTCCTCATCACCATCAGATGCCTGTCTCCCCTCCTTCCCCTGTGCCCCCCTCCCCGGGGCGGCGTTGAACCCGGATTCCTGCAAGAACTACCCATCTGGCCCTCCACATGATTCCCCAGACCTCTGGCTTGCCCATGTGGCATGTGCTGCCTGGCTCCACAGCCGACTCCCCCAGATCCTCGAAGTCACTTGTCCCCAGGACCGCCTTCCTTCCTTTGCGATTCCTCTTCTGTCTGGACAGCAGTTTCCAGCAGGTTGAGGTGAGAGGACCGGGCACTGGTCCATACACCCTCCAAAAGGGCCAGCTTGCTCCCAGAAGACAGAGGCGAGGCCTGCGGGGCAGCAAGGTTCCTGTTGAGGGAGGTGCAGAGTTTCTGCTCAGTTCTGCTCCTGGTGCTTAGGAAGTGGACTTGGGAGTGAGTCCAGGCGGGGGAGGTAAGGGATGGAACAACCAGGTCAGGCTGGGTAGGGGATGGTGGGGCCTGGTGCAGGGATGGCCAGGAAGAACTCAGAGCAGGGGGAAGAGGGTGGAGGCTAGAGGAGAGTTAGGGCGACCTGTGTTGGGTCACCTCCACACCTGACCTACTTTTGTGCTCTTTTGCGCTCTCTCTCTTAAAGAGGGACCCAGACTATGAGCCCCTCCAGGCCAGGTTCTCCCCCTGGGGGCAGGTGGTTTGGTGCCCAAATCCTGGGAGGGGGGCCCCCCCCACCTGCCACAAAGAACCAGATAATAAAGGAGCTGGGTGGGTTGGCCCTCACAGGCCTCCTGTCCCGTGAGGTGCTCGGTGGACAGATCAGGGACACCCAGCCCAGTTTTCCCCCGGAGCCTCCTGTCAGTGTTCTTTGTCTTGCATTGTCCATACTGTGTGCTTGGCTCAGCTGTTCAGCCCAGGCCCCGGTTGGGGGGGCGGGTGGCGGCAGGTCTGGAGGACAAGCTCCAGCAGAGCCTGGGAAGCTCTCGGCTTAGATTTCGCCAGGCCAGGGCTCCGCTATGGGGCCCAGGCCCTATTTTGAGAAACAGCTCCCAGGGAGGTTATCAAGTGTCATATTTTCAAAGGAGAATTCAAGGCAGCCAGCGCCGGCTCTTAGGCCAGAAAACGCCCATATCGACACGGCCTGACGCCTGGTCCCTGTTTCTGCGAGTGCTTTTGTGCCTTCGTTCCTCTCTGCTGTTTTTGCCGAAGGTGTCTTTGGTAATAGATTAATGTCAACTGAAACAAAGTGCCATTTCCATGTATTTTAGGCAGTAGAAGTTCCATTTATCAACAGGCAGAGATACAATTGCAAGTGAATACATTTAAGATGGTAAATACATGGTGTGGCTGTGTTTACATCAAACATGCATACGTTTGCTCTCAGGAATGTCCCCATTGTAACCGAGTCATGAAAACCAGGCGCTGGAAAGCAGGCCTTCCCTAGGAGACATCAGGCGACAGGGCATCGCCTGGACGGGGCCTTTCTCTGAACCTTGATTTTGTGAGTCCGTGGCCTCAGGTGAAGGGAGTCGGCTTCATTTCCCTGAGAAACGCTCAGGGCTCCATTCTTTTCCCATCAGTTACTGGCTCTGCTGAAAGCTGTCTGGTCAGATTTCACTGCTTTTCAGTTATTTACAAAAGTAAATAGAAATAGAAGGGGCTTATCAGCAGGCGGCTGGGTGCATTTCAGACTGCGTGGCATCCTTTCTGAATTCTTGCTCTGCAATTTTTATCTTGGAATTCCCATTCGGTTTCATTCTCTTTTTTTTCACACTTTGCTAGAAGGAACTTAATACAGTCCTAGCCCCCCCTCTTTTTTCCTGCCACTGAAGGAAAACAACAAAAACCCAGTATGTGTTTTGCTGAAAGCAAATCAGCATCCTTTGCGATTTCCTCCTTTCCCAAGGTTGGCATCTCTCTAGTCTGTGACCAGAGACTTGTTGATATTTCTTGCTTCTTGCCTGATCCATCAGCAAATCAGGAAGAAAACCATAGGTTTTGCCAGAGGCCTTGGGAGCTAGACTCAGTGTTACCAGGCCAGCCTGTCTTTCTGGATGGCGACTGAAATTCAAGGATTGTCTGTCGCTGTGAATAATGAGATGTACGTTATGCTCCCCAAAAGGTGCTTCAATCAGAAATAATTTCCCTTGTCTTAGTGTAGGCAAACTTTCCTTCTGGCGTATTCAGGGACATAATTGCAGTCTGGGTTTATCTTCTCTGAGATCTCCTATATGATGGAGAGATTCACCATGTCCAGTGATGATGTGAAATTTGTTCCTGGTCATTTCTATGATTTTCTATGATTTCTTTTTCTCATATAAAATATGTCTTAAATATATTTTAGAGAGAGAGCGAGCGGGGGGTGGGGACAGAAGAAAAGATAATCTCAAACAGGCTCTCAGCAAAGAACCCGATGTGGGGCTCAATCCCACACCCTGGGATCATGACTTGAAAGACAGATGCTCAAAGGACTGAGACCCTCAGGTGCCCCTGATTTTCTATTATTAAACATCTTTTTAAAAATTTTTTTATGCTTATTTATTTTTTAGACAGAGAGAGAGAGAGAGAACATGAGCAGAGGAGGGGCAGAGAGAGAGAGGGAGACACAGAATCCAAAGCAGGCTCCAGGCTCTGAGCTGTCAGCACAGAGCCCAATGCAGGACTTGAACTCACAGACCCTGAGATCATGACCTGAGCTGAAGTCAGACACTCAACCGACTGAGCCACCCAGGTGCCCCTTAACATCTTCATTGGTAAGGTCACACTCAGGTTCCCTGGTAGTTTCATGGGATGATGACTAATGGCCACACAGCCCTGGAAGAAATTCATCAGCATGTTGGAGAAAGCCATAAAGCTCCCTGAGAGTTCTTCCTTGGGGAATACAAGCAGCTGTGCTGCCAGATGTCAGTTTAGGGGTGCACCGGGGGTGCTGGTCTTCTGAGTGGTTCAGCTTTCCTAGCCCTCAGTGTGGCTGCTTCCTAGTCTCTTCCAGA
The DNA here is from genome assembly GCA_004023785.1 of Mungos mungo. Classification (NCBI taxonomy): domain Eukaryota; kingdom Metazoa; phylum Chordata; class Mammalia; order Carnivora; family Herpestidae; genus Mungos; species Mungos mungo. Next base: position 66,081 of record PISW01008945.1, read on the forward strand.
ACCACGGCCCGGGTGCGTCCTGGGAGAAAAGGGGAGAAAACAGATCCTGTGTGATGGTTCTTTTCTTTCCTACCAGTTTCTCTTCTTCTCCTTTGTGGGTCATTTCCATTTTTGACCAAGGGAATGTGGCATGACGGAGAAAGGCAGTCCGTTTATGACGGTCCTGTCTCTGCCAGTGATGTTCACACCAGGAACATGGTGGGCAGGCCCCGAAGCCTTTGGTCCTTGTCATCCACTGGAGTGGTCTCGCCCCCTTCCCCTTCCCACTGGCCTCCATGCTCAGGCCTCCACTCTTGGGCTTCACCATGGCCGTTCCATCCAGTCCGCTCTCGAGTTCCTCCTCGGGGGCCCGCTGGGGCTGCTTCCGTGGCCTGGGGGGCGGTGACAACAGTGCACTTGTCCTTCGTGTGTACTTTCTGTCCTTCCCTCGCTGCTGGTCACCGTGCCCTCTGGGGCAGTGGGCACTCCCCATGCTGTTCCTCTAGTGGGGTTCCTGCCCCGTGTGCCCCCCACAGCTCAACCTGGCCCCTGCCTGGGCCCCAGCCAACCGTCGGCAGGCATCCCTGTTGTGCACATTGCTTTGAAGGCCTCTTGGGTCTGCCGAGTTCTGCGGTGTCAGATTTTACTGCTTAGGCAGGTGGACAACCTGTGGGCCTACAGGGTCCCCATCCCTGACCCTCTCTGTCACCCAGCAAACACCCGCCCTTCCAGCCAGCCTCCCTCCAAAATTCGTCAGGCAAGAAATGTCCCAGTTTCTGTTCCTGAACTGGCTCCAGCCCCAAGGACCCATGTCATGGTCAAGGTGCTCCCGCAGCACTGGGGTCCCGGCCAGCCCTATGCATGGTTCCCAGGAGCCCCCTGGCTGATTGGGGGAACAGAGAAGGACCAGGTGAGGGAGCGGGCACCAGGATGGCTGCAGCAGCCTGATGTACTGGCCACAGAGACCTCTGGCCTCTTTAATATGCTGGATGGAGGATGGGAGTAGCCGAGTGGGGAGTGGGGACCCACTGAGGTGTTTGCATCAGGGGCGTGGTTGTGCAGAGCTGTCC